>CM028922.1:9480000-9632500 GCA_016801845.1 Polydactylus sextarius
TAGCATGACAAACCAATCCTGGCCAGCACTGGCCCCGCAGTACATCCTTTTTCATCAGGTCACATGACTAGGCTCTTTTACATTTTGTACAACTCATCACCCCACCGACCAGAACTTTTCTCTCAACCCTCTCTGATGATGTGACATCGGGTGGAGAGCAGGCATTAGCTGTCATGGAGTATAGATGAAAGCTGGCAGGAGAGTGACTGGTGCATAGAATCATTTATTTCAATGCAGGTAAGAGTAAATAAAGTTTTTTTTTCCTGTTGGAAGATGACATCTCATGTTAGTAAATGATGAAAAGTCAGCATGTGTAACAAGTTCTTCTAAATGTTTTTTTTTTTTTTGTCTTGGTTGAGAAAAAAATCAATGCCCAAGTGACGTCACTTCTCTTCTTTTAATCTTGACTTTTTCCCCCCATATTTCTTACACATCTGAGCCCGCAGGATCGCAGCCTGGCCGCTCTGAGCCCTGATGAGGTGCTGCGTGTGCACAGTCCCGGCCATGCAGGGCATGCTGGACCATCGGATGAAAGCGTGGCATGGGACTTGCACATTGAACAGAAGCCGCCTGTTTCGCGCCGGAAACAAGTGAGCCGCCGCAGTGCGTTGTTAGTATACATCATCATCATTGTGATCATTATTATCATCATCATCATCCTCATCATCATCATGGAACAGGATCTCCTGTGTTGACACTTTTCATCCCACTGATACCATATGTCAGTGTTGTTCAGACTGTGCACTTCTGAATAACATCTGTTTTTTTTTTTTTGTTTTTTATTTAAAAAAAAGAAAGAGGGGGGGAGCTTAAAGCTGGATGTGTAGCCTCACAGTGATGTAGGGGTCAACAAATCCAACAGCAACAGTGACAAAACAGTAACATGAAGTGGAAAATGTAGTGACAGAAATCTGTATAGGTTTCATTATAGTCAGTACCATTAGTAACGCATTAAGTAATAATAATAATTAGTCAATATTAACTCACAACATTGGTATTAGAATGAGTGTTGAGAGGTATATAAAATAAATAAGTCTAATGTTTCCAGTTTTAATATGTATTCTAATTTCATCCAGTTACATTTATTATTTTCAGGCCTTGATGTGCAAATATTACCTATTTCATTTATAGTATATGTACAGCCTTTGTGATTATTAATCCTGATTTCCATCATATAAAAAGTCTGTTATTTAGTCAGAAAAGACAGCGCTGGCACAGAGAGCTAAAATGCTCACATAGTACTTTTGATTTCACTTTTCATTTCAAATCTGATGCTTTATAATGATTTCAATAATACGGGCACAGCTCTTAAAGTCTGTCTATTCAATTTGAACTGTAACCGTGACGGAAATGTGACAGAAGAGGTTCACGAGAACCCAGTAAGATTGTGTTTAGCCATCTGTGAGCAGCAGAAACAAGATATGGGACACAAAACTCTCACTTTATCACCATGTATAGTGATTTAGTTACAAACGGTTACAATATTTGCATGGACAGCACATACACAGCAATGTTAGCGTCTGTTTGTGTTGCTGTCCGATATTCACTCTGTGTTGTTCTGCTTTTGGACTCCTAAGGGAAATATTTAGCTGTTAAGCTGCTAAATGCACCATAATGGTCACCAGCTAGTCACTGTCTGCTCTTTGTATCTGTCTGTTTTGTACTGGACAGTCACTTTTTAAACAGACTCTAGATGATGGTTATAATAACGCTATATTCAGTCATTACAGTCCACTTGTAAAAGAGGAAATAATACAGTTAATATGACTACAATATAATTTTATTATAGATTTAGATAATAAAGTTCGAATCATCCCACCCAAATATAAATCTACCCACTACATCTCTGTGGCTACAGATCCTTAGAGCTGGATTGTCTTAGGCAGCCAACTCTATATTGATGCATGCACCTTCATTTTGTATGACAGTTAATGCACTTATATTTAAGGGCTTTTGAGCATTAACATGTAATTCTAAAGACAGCCAGCAGAGAATGATGGGGCGCACCACGGCAACAGATTTTGGTTAGTCAGAAGTGCACATTCTCTAACATCACACCCTTGTCTCCAAAAGGTGTGTGCGTACAGTTTTGCACAGTGATTTTAGCAGAATACACCAACCTTAGGCAGTGTAAGCACATAATAACATACACACACATGTGCAAGCAGTTAAATATGACACCAACAACGGGACTCCGACTTTCAGTGTTTGCTGTTACTAAGGAAGGAGGAGGCCACATAAACTGTGAAGCTGGGTTTGTGCCCTACATAACCAAGGCTTTTTTTGTGTGTGTTTTTTCTTTTTAATTCGATCACGGTGAGTCACCAAATCAGTGCACCCAAACAGTATGAATAATGAACACGCAGAACAAGAACAGATTGTATTATTTTGACTTTGCGGGCTCTCTATGTGTTCCTCACATGAGACCCCCATTACAGCGGTCACAGATAGAGTGGTGAAGATTGTGTATCTGTTTTTTTTTTTTTTTTTTTTTTTTAGCTCTGGGGCTCACAGTGACAGTCGATGAGAAAGATGAGCATGCATGAGCTGTCTTTGTTCAGCGGTACAGAAGAATCAATGTGATTATCACAGATATGGATCTAAGATGCATTGCTCTACGGCAGTTTAGTGTGTCCCTCTCCTTTCTCAGTGACACTCCCCACCCCACATGCATTCATCTGCTATATGCAACCTAAAGAATGTACATTGATATGAGGACGCTCACAACAGTGACATACAATAGTCAGGTTAATGGCAGACAGTTTGAGAAGGACACTGATTTGCTGACAGGCACTTGTGATTTTATACTGTACCTTCCTCCAGCCCTGCTGTCTCTATTCAGCAGGGCCAAACACTGAGCTTTGGTTCAAGGCTGACAGAGAGGCAGCTGACGCACTGCCGGGGCCACATCACACACTCACAGTGTGATTGGCCATCAAGTGTTGAGCCCTCCAAGCTATCCAATCAGGGAGTGAAACCATAACGAATAAAGGGAAGGAAAGGGGGGTGTGTGTGGGAGGGTGGAGGAGGGGTGCTCCAATGCTCCAATGCCTCACAGCTACATCTGATTGCATTGGAGCACGGGGGCAAATCATGTTCTTCATAGACTGGGTGGAGGACCGTATTGCTTGACTGTAGCTAAAAGGGTCAATTCGCACAAATTTTTAAAAAGAAATTCTCATATACTTGTGGTATGTCGCCATGCAGATGGATTGGTGACACAGATTAGATTTTCTTGGTTTGCTGATAGAATTCTTTAACTCCCAGCACATAAAACCCAAAACCTATCTGCTTGGTTAAATACCACAAGAACAAGAAGAAAACAATGCACTTTTAAAGATTGGGAGAAATGACCTTAAGATTGATGCCTGTTTTGGCAGCCATCGTGTTGCATGAAGCATCCGGCATGCATGATGTTTTACACTCTTATTTGGTGTCTGGATTATGGACACTACAGTGGATAAGGACCATAGTGTGCGTTTAGCATGGCACTGCAGTTGTACTGACGATACAGAGAGAGTCACTGCTGTGTGATTGTGCCAGGGCATTGATTTTACTCTTTATGCTCTATTTGTACTGTTAACCCCTGGGTGCTGTTGGCCAACAGTATGAAGGAATCATCGACGATGCAATAACCTTGCATCAACCGCTTAGTAATGACTGTTTTTATTGCTTTTATAATGTTTCTGGCGGGACTTTTTCTTTTTTGTCGGCTATCCACGTCCACATCATCTGACCTTATGAAGTGTATAAGCACCGCAGCAGCTTAGAACTACTAGTTCATGCCATGGACATGGAAAGTGAGGTCTTAATTCAGATTGTCCAGCATGTTAGAGGGTCACAAGCCTGAAAATCTTATTGTTATTCTAACAGCACGAGGTGATATGGAGGTGGAAATAGCCCCAGCTAATTATTTACATACTAATGAGGGCGTCCCGGCCACCGCTTGACTCCCAGAGGCCTCCTTACTGTCCTGCAGGCACACACAAGAGACATGGGCGCTGTTGGCCTGTCGGGATTCTTAGGAGCTACTCGGTGGCCACTTTCAGTGAAAGAAGACATAAGAGATCACGGTTTCTCATGTGGCAATCAGGTGGCTTGACCACCAGTAGTGAAAATGAAAAACTCCTTGAAAGGCTGAGAGACAGAAATCAGCCCCCGTTCGGGGTCTTTGCTGGCTCTCTTGCACCCATGTTTTTTTCCCTTCCACCCTGTGTGTGAGCAGACATAGGAAATTGTCCCTACCTGCAAGTTCTTCCTCCAGACATTGACGGCCGCAAAGGCCAGCTGCATCTGCTTCCTGCGGGCGTCTTTATGGCGCTTGTAGGCGATTTCAATGAAGATGAGGAAGATCCCTGCTGCTATGCCTCCAGCCACCAGCATGAAGACCCCTTTTGGAAAGGGACAGATGAACAGAAACAGAGCAGAGGTAGAGGACTGTGAGACAGTGGGCTTGACCTCCGCCGCTCCCACTGAGCATGAACGCATGTTCTGCCTGTCATGCCCAGTGGTCGCCCCTCCATTTTTCAACCAGCTCCAACTGACGATGGCGGCTGCAAACTTACACAATCGTAATAAAAGATCACAACCGCACAAAAGCCACAGCACAAAATACTGAACGGCACATTTCCACAGAGCACCCACGCCGACACTAAAACAACGATTTAGTAAAGGTATTGGACAAAAAAGGTCTACAGTACCTTACCACTGCAGTTTTTGTCCAATCACTTTTTAACGCTTTCTCTACGCCATAAGGACCATACCTGCCATGTTTTCAAAGGTGAGTGTGGCTGGGGCATTGCTCCTTGAGTCACACTCCTGGTATCTCACCCAGGTTTTATCTAGGTCTTCCATGAAGCCGTTCTCATGAGAACTGCAGGGGGTTGGGGGTGGTGGGGAGAGAGGTGACAAAGTTAATACACGCCGCGATGACGGAATATCCGAGCCGTTTACTCCCAGATAGCAACACAAATGAAACACAGACAGCTTGGACAGGCGTAGTGACAGACAGAGACAAACAGACAGAGAGGGCACGAGAGGGGAGATACACAAAGAGAAGATGTAACATAAGGCAATGTCTTGGGTGGCTATAAATGGTCAGTACATGACCATGAAATCATATTGATAAGAAACAAAAAAGTCATACGAGTAATGCAGCTTCGGCTGGGACAGACCTGAGAATGGCCAGGGACACATTCTGTTTCCAGGGGCTGTCCTTGCGCATGCCTATGCCAAAGCCCGAACGGAAAAACAGCTCTCCCGTGGTCACCAGGTCGCACTTCTGCGAGGCTTCAAACTCCAGCACCGCAGAGTCCCAGATGAAAGCATGCAGCTTGCTGTGGGGGAGGGGGAGGGAGGAGTAGGAGGAAGGAGGAGGAGGAGGGAGGAGGAAGGAGGGAGGAGGAGCAGGGGGGGGAAGGAGGGGGTTACGGTGCAACAGTACAATGATTTACATACACATTTACGGCTCCCGCCCCCTCTCTCTCTCGCACACCAGATCGTGTGTGTCATTCAGCGTTTACCAGCAATCTCTACCGTTGCTTATGGCCCAAATGAAATCCAATGGCAGATGGGTGAGGGCGCGTCCCCCATTGGATTCCCCCATCTCAAAGATGTTCTCCTGGGTACAACCTGAAAAAGGTGGCTCCTCGACTCAACGTTAGCTCAACCTCACACTGGTGTCAGTGGTGTTGACACGTCCACACCTCATTCTGTCCCTGGACATCTGTCTTTGGCCAGGCGATGGACCTGGATCAGAGGGAACGCAGCAGTAAGTCCCACTGCTTCCGCCTGGTCCGGAGGTCCATGTCCCTCCCCACCCCGTGATCTCACTGGACTGGCCCTGGTCTGTGTGCCTGATAGGTCGAGCAGCCGGCCGACACGTTCTCTGGTCGGCCCGGCCTGGCCGAGACTCACTTGTCACGCACGGCCTGGATGGCCTCGGCGGCACTCTCATAGTTGTGCTTCTCCATGTGGCGGTACATGGTGCTAAGCTCCACCTGCCGCCGGAAGTAGATGTCCACGGAGCTTTGTTTCACCGTGGCGTAGATGAACTTGTCTGATGGGTTTCTCAGCTGCACAGAGAGATGAAGACAAAACGCTGAAACAGTGATAAATAATAACTTCCATATATACTTCCTCAACATGGTTGCACCCACCCTTGGGTCATTGATGCCGGTGATGCGCTCCTCAGGCCGGTCCAACACCAGGAAGGCAGCCAGATTGGCAGTATAAGAAGCCACAATGATCATAGCAAATCCAGCCCACACCATACCGAGGATTCTCGCTGAGAAGCTGCGCGGTGCACCTGTGTGGTGAGTTCAAGTGTTAACATTTCAGCTGAGTCATTCCCTATTTCAGCTTTAGTTTATCGATGAAGAGTGATTTGCTCGATATGTCCATTCCTGTTAAGTGGCAAACTGTGACTCTAACTGCAAATGCTAATAAAAAAAGGATTGTAAACCAATATATCACAGCAAATTATAATCCTTAACATTTAATCATTAAAACTTCGATAGACTTTACAACTTAAATCTAAAGAAATGTCTAAAAATATCACCTACCAAAAATATCAGAAATGAAAAAAAACATGTGAAGACAAAGAAAGCAGGAAAGGCAACAGGTACACACTGTTAAGACAAAGTGCATCAAAACCTGTCTTTCCAAAATGTGATTTGAAAGGAATTAATTTGTTGTCCTCAAACAAAAACTCAGACAGCACCTAGTGCCACAGCTGCCTTGATGTTGATCTTTTTATAACTGCAAAACTTTGTAGAGATCACAGCATTCAACAACATTACAGAGCTCTAGTGAAAGAGGAACGTTTACTGCTCAGTGTGTGAGATTTGTAACAATGTTCTTTTTTTTCTAACTTGCTGTGTCCTACCTTCGCCAATTCCAGAGTTCAGCAACACTCCCCAGGAGAACCACATGGCAGATGATAAGGTGAGGGCATCTTCTTCTTCTTCTTCACTGTTTACTTTAAATCTTCCAAACGGGCTAGAAGTGGAGAAAGTGGGAGGGTTGCCGGAGATAAAATGAGAAATTACTGAGAATCTACAAGAGGAAAAAAAAAAAACCCTGGCGAACCCCAGGCAGGGAAGGGAATTGAACAAGAGCAAGCAAAGCAAGAGGGAAAAAAAGTTCACAAAAAAGAAAGCAGACAAAGACGGTGGCACAGGGACAGAGCGGTGGGATGGTTGGAGCCAATCTTCACCTCTGTCTGCCTTCACGTCCACACCGAGGGAAGATCCGCAGCAAACACTGATTCAGTCATGAATACACAGAAACACACACACACGTGCACACACACACACGGGCACACACAGTTCCCTCTTGTACCTGAACCGGTCTAGTAGGTAAAGCATCACCGCCACCACATGTACCGATAGACCCACCAGCAGCCACAGTGTGCTTTGGAACGGCTGCATGAACGAATCCAGTGTACTGCGAGGTATTTCCTGAAAGCACACAGCGCAGTTTGTTATTGACTGATAATGAGCAGTTTTGATTGATTACCTCATGTTACATTATGGTCAAACATGTAAGTGTAATACTAGTTTTTCTATGTTGTACATTATGTTAGATTCACAGAAATAGTAGACATAGAAATTAATGAAAAGTAACGGATTACATTTTAAAAAAATAATTGCAAAACAGTACGACTCTGGTAAGATCCTGTAAAGAGAGGTAACGATGCTGCAGAAACCGATGTAGCTGCATATGGATTCATCCCACTCAGTAACTATTTTCAGTTGAATGATGATTCAGATGTATGCTTCTCATTATGATGTTGCGAACAACATCACCAGTTATGGTCGCAATATTATCTTTTACATACATGAAAACATCACTGCTGATGTCCACATTTAGTGTTTGTCACCTTTGAGCTTATTTTTCGCTGTGTTACTGCTGTAGAAATACAGCACAAACACACAGAGTGATGGTGTTGCGATTTACAGGAATATATTCAACACCACAGAGGCTGTTTGAAGTGTTAAAGCACCGGGCCACTTACCTTTTTAACGAGGATGGTGAGGCCTTGATATTTAAAGGGTTTGGAGAATTCGATATACTGGGCTCGTTCGTTGTTTATAGTCAGCGGAGCTACAATCATGTCAGCCAGGCCCCCCAGGAGCTCTCCCATCATGCCATTCCACTCTTTCTTGTTACTGTTGTTCACCTGGAATCCCAAAAGCAACACGTCAACATGAGTCAGATTTCAGCCTGCTGCTGTCTAGACCATCACATGTTTGCAAGCTTTAAGGATTTGGGTTAAGACCAGTGGGGCTAGGCGCTCTGAACATCTTTAATACTGTCTTTTACATAACATATAGATGGCTGTTTCCTAAAGTCAATGAGTTGTATGAGTTGTTGTGCTGTAGAGCACCAAAAGTCAATGTCCTCCTGAGTTGCTTAAAAAACAGGATTTCTTTCTAGGTTAGAGATGAAGGTTTAAACCACTCAGGTTTTTAAGCTGATCATGTCTTAATAT
Organism: Polydactylus sextarius; assembly: GCA_016801845.1. Lineage (NCBI taxonomy): Eukaryota > Metazoa > Chordata > Actinopteri > Polynemidae > Polydactylus > Polydactylus sextarius. The sequence continues at coordinate 9,488,495 of CM028922.1, forward strand.
GCTCGCTGGGTTAGATCCTACATCAGCAGTATAACTTTGCTCTACTAGGCTGACATTGGTTTTTGTTCTAAAAATAGTTTCAAACTTTGTCTGAATGGACACGAGTACAGGATTGTTTCATGTTACACAATGAAACAACACTTATTAAAAGAGACATTTTAAGCTCTGTAAATTCTTCAGCAATGCAAAGTTAAATACAGCTGATCCTACTGTGTTATAGTGAGCATAAACTACACCTGCTGTGTCTTAAATGTATTTTATACATTAGTTGAAGCTGCCTATTAGCAGTAGTTTGTTATGTTATCCACCCTCCATTAAGCTGCGTTTTAATTTTGCACTGGTGCCTGCTGGGCAGCCTAGCAATCATCTTCATATGAGCTAACTACTTTGCTAATTAAGTAAATCTTTCATTTAATCTCTTTTCGGGTTAGACAATCAGAGAATAGCTTGAAGTGAGAATAAAGAAGATTGAGATTTCGTAATGGGGTAAAAATCCATTACGGACAAAAAAAAAAACAAAAAAGATTTTCAGGTTGGTTTCATGGGATATTATGTTCCTTTCATAATAAAGCTAATTAGCACTTCTAAAGTTGACTGCAACGCTCAGCCATGGTGATTGCCACAGCTAATTCTGCGACAAATTCACCCAATGGACATTAGGCGTCACCTCACCTTGGAATTGTTAGCGAGATCAAAACTGTTAGTGGAGTAAAAATGAAATGAACACAAACATTAAAATTAAGCCAAATGTGATGTGCCCAGTTCATTGTGAAATAGAACACATATGGAAGTTAATGTAAAACTGACCCGCTCCTGAGTTCCGAATTTCCCATCAGCCACCAGATGTACCTCATAGGTAAAGTTCATGGTCATAGCCAGCTTGATCAGGAGATCAATACAGAACCCATAACAACACTGCGGTACAATTGGGCGACCTGCAACAAAACCAGCAATGGTTGCAAGTCAAAATCACTCTGGAGGAAACATGTTGGATTTTTCTTTTATCCAAAGGCTGCGTATGAAGACACAACACGGAAAATGACACAGTCATTTGCAGACGACCACACACAGGCACATTGCACACAGGATGCTCCAGAATCCCAGCAAACACTCACTCTGAATGGCACACTCAGCTACATGCATACATATATAGATACCTACTGCATATATATGTATGCATCTCCAGTGGGTGTTTGGCGAGTGCAGTAAAAGCACAGTGATAATAGAAACGTCCCTGATGTGTTACCTGGGATGGTCTCATTGGGCCCAGTGCAGATAACCTTTTTAATTAAGACTCCATTTAATGTCATTTCTTCCTTGCATGTTCCATCCGGCATAGTGGGTTTCACATACACAAATGGCTCCTGGTGTATCGTCACTATCTACAACAGATGGGACAGAAAGCTGTTTATCACATAGTCAGAGCTGGATCGGACCATCCTCAGGGACCTCAGAGCGCCACAGAGGGGGAGGGAAACATTTGGAAAAATGCCAGCAGATTCACGAATACCCCAGGACAAAGTCTGAGATACTAATGGAAATACAAGGACATCCAGATGAATGTATAAATAACTGACAAGGATACAGATGAGAGGTCCTTTGTAGGCCCATGAGAAATTGAAAGAGATAAAAGTCAGAGCAAATACAACAATGCTGCCGTCATGAACATAGTTTATCCTCACGCCTCTCTGTGAAAAAAAATGTTAATGCACCGACCGACGTGAATGTATCAGCTAAGGTCACACTGCAGCAGCAAAGCAAAGGAAGCCTACCTTTAATCGAGTGGACATCTGAAAGCCCTGTGGTTTCTCAGTCTCTCCTCCGGGCCAGATGATCTTCCGCTGATTGTTCATTACCACCTGCAGGGGTTCCACAGGCAGATAAAGTATTATAGGTAAGTGCTGACAGAAGGCATGCTGCTGATGAGGCTCCATCACTGTGGGTGAGCATCACTAATGAGTCAGCTTTATATAACCACAGCTCAGCATTTCTTTTACTTATTGCACTGACCTCTGACTTATGTATCACATCTGAGGGTGTCAAGACCTTCTCATTATCTCAGCTATCATCAGGAGCCTAAAGTGCTGGTCCTCACCGGCCTTACTCTTTGCTGTGCAAGTCCATTTTAACGACTACCAAAAACTACATAACTGAATATAAACTAACACAAAAATCCTTTACTAGAATGAAGTCAAACTCAAATTAAACACATTTGATTTTATGCAGACCAATTTCTGTTCTTTTCTATTTTACATATTTTCATGATATTTTGCTTCCACTGATAAATGGCTGCAATGATGAAAAATAATCTTAGCATAAAGCCAAACCCAAAAGTCTTGGCTATCACCATTTTGATGGTCATTATTGTCAATGTAATATAGTTTATAGTCCTACATACTGATACTGAAACTTATATATTTATACATAATTAAATATTTGAATAAATATTGAACTCTTCCTCATTCACTATGACAGACTGCTTTTGCATGTTGGTAGCTTTGGGTGCTTTGAGTGTTTTTTTTTGTGTGTGTGTGTGTGTGTGTGTGCATTGTGCAGTGAGGATTGTGGAGTTGTCCTACATTAAGTGCATTGTACTATAGATAGAAAACTGGGTCTGCATGTCCAGTATGAATAAAAAAAGACTTTGATGACAATTTTCATGGAGTCGGTACAGTACAACCTACTAAAGGGTGGCGAACATGAAGTATGAAAAGATTTATTATTAAAAAAATCCTCACAGTTATGTCAAACAGTACAGACCTGCCTCGGTTTCTCAGTTTACCTGTGTTCCATTGTAAATGCCAACTTGAATGAGTCGACTCTTCTGGTAGTTGAGTATGCTGTAGTGGGCGTACTTCCTGTCACCATCGTCATTGAACTCCACACGCCCTGTGAGGCCCTCTGGGTATTTCGATGACATCAGCACTCTGTGGAAAACCAAATACAAATGATTATGTGTGAATGAGAGCACATGTGTTCATACATAGATATTGTATGTCATGTACTGAAAATGCAGCAAAGAATGATTTATTGAGCATCATTCAGTACAAGACTAAGCCAAAACTGGTGCTGGTGCTGGATAGGAGACTCTAGACAAGAGTTAGCAGATTGCTCCAACAGTTTTGGTTTGGGATTAAAGTTGTTATATAAAGTAGAAGTGGTAGAAGAGCCCCAAGTTAACCCAGGATATACTTGAGAGACTCCATATCTCATCAGACTTGGAAATGGTAACTGGCACTACTGGGAAGACAAGCATCTGTACAAAACTGCCACCCAACTCCAGATAAATGGAAGAAAACAGATAGATGGATTCACCAATTAGAAAATGAACAAACCTAATTTCCAAATTTGATATCAAGCTTGAACTTGGAAATCTGTTGGCATGGCAATAAGCCAGTATTCAATCTTACCGTTTAAAAAGGGGCCCCGTTTTCCAAATGTTGGTGTTGCCTACGCATCCTCTTGGGGGTTCTGTAATGTTTTCCTTCTCAAACAGCTCCTGGATGGACTGAGCCACTACAGCCACTGCATCATTGATATGGGCAGACTCATTCTTCCCGTTGATGAGCTGGAGGCCAATCAGACCTGAGATCGGGCCAACAACAAAAACAATCACTGACCTGAACAACTATGGTATCTCTGGATCCTTTTGCAATGCACAAAGTGCAAAAACTTATAGGGCCTCCAGTTTAGACATCCTGAATAAAGGTCATACATCATTTGTATGATCCATCTTTGTTGCCTGTAAGTCTCATAGAGAATAAATCGGACAATAACCATATCTTCTTTCTTTTCTTTCTAAGATGTGGCAACAGAACTTAATGGATCATTTTTCTGATGTTGCCACTGATGACCTTTTCCCAGCATGTGTAAATTGTCCCTTGAAGTTGGATCTATTTCTTCATCTTACCAGCTAACATTTGGGGATTCAGCACAGGCAAAACATTATCTGTGTTAGGGTCAAACAAAAATACCACCAGACCTAAATGTAAACCAAGCAAAAATCCAACTTCAGCTAAGTTTTCTGATTGCAACCAGGTCCATCAGTCTTGCAGCATCCTGGAAGAAGCTGCATTTGATGTGGAGGAGGTTGGACATGGACAGAACAAAAATGCTTTAGGGTTGGTTGTGTTGTTGGAGTGGCTGGGGGAAAGACGCTCAACATTTGTGACAAGATTTTGTGAGATTTGTGCAAAAAACCCAGGAACAAAGAGGGAAATGGCTTTTGTAGCTTACCATTATATCAGTTACCAGTTGCAAAACCTCCCCTTTACAATTCATTAGAAACCAGGGTATTAATATGGCAGAAGAGAACAGTGAATTTACCTTTGAATAAACCAAGACTTACACGTTTAAACTAGAAACTGAGTGTGGACGCAAAACATTTAAACCTTTTAGCACAGAATGCTTAAACATTTAAAAGCTCAACAGACAACAAACCATTACAGAGTTAATCATGTAATGCAGCCATCGTTCAACAGTTAATCTCCATAAATCCTTCATGTGTTATGATCGGCCTCTGAGTAAAGCCAGGTTTAACTCGTGTATTCCCACTGATCTCTGCTGGATGCACGTACCGTCTGGCGCCTCGCTCAGGGCTTTACCCGACATCTCCCGTTCGCCCACCAGCCACACATAGCCCGAGCCTGTCATGTTGAGGAAGCGGGCAGCCTTGTACACTGCAGCAGCGTCTTCCTCACTGCAATTTACCACGTCGAAAAACAGACAAGAGATTTTGGCTTTCACATCTGAGCACACCGATTGAAAGTGTAAGGAGTAAATATTGTCAAAGCATTTGTAGTGATTCCAACTCCAATATACTCTTTTATTGTCTTTATTCTATGGGCCATACTCTCACATATATATTGTAAATATACCCACATGTAATCTGTACAATATTTTCAATATGTTCAACATTATAATTACTGGATTTAGGGCATGCTTGTGTCATTGAGGGCAAACCTCTTGAGTACTATGACATCAGGCAGATACAACATAATAAAGAAAGAAAGAAGAACAGAAAAGTAAAATACACATACAAATACAATTAATAAATAATGCAACAAGGAAATCAGTTAAATTGTGTCCATACTGGTACAATTGGAACCTCAAGGGCGTTATCTTCATGTGTCGTCTGTGGGTAAAAAGAAATGATGTTTCAGTTGTGATTGTTTGTGAAAATCTCACCTGGCGGACAGGATGATGACTCGGGCCTCCAGCTCTTTAGCCTCCAGCAGCAGGGCAGTTAAGTTTGTCTCCTGGCTGAACTGGAGGACTTTCTCTGCCTGTGATCGGGGCATAAGAAAGGTCAAGCCAGCTACTTTTCCCCACCTCAGACACCATGCTGCCTCTTTACCTGCTTCGTTTGAGCTTGGTCGAGTTTGTTTGAAAACGGGAGACAAAGATAAAAAGGAAAGCGATCCAGGGGAACCGGCTGAACTAAAAAAAATTAAAAATAAAAAAAAAAAAAAAAAAAAAAAAAAAGCTTGAAGGGAAAAAAAAAAATTTTGCATTTTTTTTTCGCATGCAAACTGAGGGTTATCAAGGCTCCAAAGAAGGACGTGCATGTGTTAGGTAGAGGGAAGAAGAAGGTCAATGCAACCAGTAACCAAAAACAGGTGAAGGGGGGGTGAGGAGGACGTTTTCCCCCAACAAAAAAACTGCTGAAAACTAGGGAGGTGCTACAGAACAGGAGGAAGTAGCATCTGGGAAACGGTTTTGTCCCACACTACCGGTTCTCCACAAAGGAATGGACTTGCAAACTCTTTTTGTGTGTGAGTGTGTGTGTCTGAGTACATGCATTCCTTTATTAAAGGAGAAAATGAAAATGATAAAAGCGGGGGCGCCGTTCACTGATTTCTTTTTTTTTTTTTTTCTGTGATGACCGGAAATTATAGATTTTTCATAACAAACTCATTCGTCATTTAAATCATAGGGAAATGTCTCAAAGTAAAAAATCAAAGAAAACACGTGCTACCAAGAGAGGGACATTTCTGGGTCGGCTGGTGACTGGTTTGGGCTGGTTTCTAGTTGCTACGTTTGGAAAGTTGGTGGGCGGCGTGCATTGACCATGCAAATATACCTTAGGTCCTCGCTTGTTGTCATAGGACAGTTGGTCGAGGTTTTCATAGTTCCTTTTTTTATTCTGATGAGTAATGTGCACAGAGAAAATATGCAGACACAGAAAAATATTATAAACAGTTGAAAATGGAGGGCAGTAAAGCAATCCAACAAATTTCCACTTTTCTGCTTCAAATTGGGATCTTTAACAGAGGGGCTTGCAAAGAACATCAGAGATGATCACTTATCGATAAGGCAGTAGTATTATTCAATATTACATATCTGGAAATGCAGCATTTCACAAACAAACACCATCATCGAAGAGAGTGATCAGATTTTCTCTGCAACCATCTGTTTAGCTGTTTAGCTAACTATATGCACTAATATCACCGGCAAAAACCTACAAACCATAAATGACTGCAAATGTTATTTCAATGGATCAATTTGATTAGATTACCAATTTAACTGTCCCAATACAGTTAAATTGTGGTATCCCAATACTGCTTGCTAATTATAAATCAATGTATTCTGGATTCATACAATCTAACCATTCGCTGCACAGAGGTAATGGAGGCTGTTCTCACAACAGTAAAGAATAATAAGTGGACGTTAATGGTAGTGAGACAGCTCTAGAAATATTTTGATATACTGCAAAAAAAACGTAACTTAAAGTTTACACAATAGTAACAATCATGTAATATTTATATATCCATATATATATATATATATATATATATATATATATATATATATATATATATATATATATATATATATATATATAGTGTGTAAAATAAATTTTGCTTACAACACAAGACACTGTGTCTGACTTCGTGAGCAGAATTCTCCGTGTGCAGTGAGAGGACTCACTCGGGAGTCCTACTCAGAGACAGGGAGCCATCTTACAGCATCATTCTGCTTCACAGCGCTTCTCACACAGCTGCCTCACAGCTCACACCTCAGTGCACTCCGCCTCTGATTCCTCTCACTTCACAAAGGCGACACTGACTGCGTGCAATGTTCAGGCTGACAAGCAAATTCATAACAAATACCGTCCACAAGCTCTATCATTCACATCAACTGGAACCTTTTATGCAAGCTGATGCTTTTTATTCATTTCTCTTTTTTTTATTAGCTATATAAGCTTGAGGGGCTGTGGTCTTTTAAAGGTTGACAGGTAATTGCTACGTGCTGAATCATAATATAACGTCAGATTTGATCAAAAAAGAAATGCCAGATAAAAACACTACAACAGACCGATAGTAGGGTTAAAGGAGGGGGGTGTTAAGAGATGTAAAATTCTGTAATATTTTAAAAGAAGGAAGATCAGTGTCATATGAAAAAAAGAAAACTTAGATTTCCTTAGTCATAGCATTTACGGAAATATCAAATATCTACCATTTTAGAACTGTATCACTAAATGATAGTGTGTGGAAATCCATGTAGAAATACTCTCTGTGAGAGTCTTCCAGCGGGACTGTGAACAAAAAATCCCTCCCTTTGTCTTTTTTTCCCCCCAAGAGTTTTTCTGAGCTATCTATTTTTATATCCTCTGTCAGACATTAATATTTCATGTTGTGTTGGTCACGTTTGCAATCCGCTGTGTCCAGAGCTTCTTTGCCAGAGGTGACAGTGATCCCCATGTGACCTCATGTGAGACTCGGCTAACGACTCATCATGAGGCTAAAAATAACATAAATCTAAGGAGTGTATGCATTATAACTGGATGATTAGCAAGAATAATGCCACTGTTTTAATTAGAGCGTATTGTGTTAAAGCTGTGATCAACCACATTCAAAGTTAACATTCTCCTGAGACTGTTAATACTGTTTAGGTGTTAAGCTGATATTGTCATCCACAATGAAAGAGTTAGTGGCATTTTCATTATTCCATTGATGTGGTGACACATATGAGATGCCAGACTGTACGTCAAAGAGACTGAAGCAGCTATTCAGATCATTTTTAGCTACCAGGGGGCGCCCAAAGAAATCAAAAACCAAATTCATTGGGTCCTCATTTTTCATCATTTAGGATTTTATTGTAGTGTCAAAAGTAGGTTCTGATATTTGGTCGCTCTTCTAATTTATGTATGTATATTCATTTTTGCTACTGCACCAAACAATATAATATAAAAGGCTGGCATGCTAATTATATAAACAGGAGAAAATAGAGCATCTGTGGAGACTATTTTCATGTGGGGATTTATGCATATTTGGGGCTCTAGTTAGTAATTCTGCAAGAACGATTTTGATTTTTTGGACAACAGCTCTGTCCTACAACAGACAGGATTGGAAGCATCAGTCTACTGCCATCTTCATCTTTCTTGGCTTTATGCTTCAAGTTTTTCCACATGAACTTTCTCTTCTTCAAGCACTTCAGTTTTGCCATAGTTGTGACCAGCCTCCATGAGAAAATCCCCTCATGACACGATGCTGCCACCACCATTGTTCATTGGATCAGGATCTTCTTCCTTGTTCTGTCAAACAGTCTTAAACATCACAGCTAGAGTTCATCCCTCTGGCAGGTCATCCTATCACTGCAGAAGACTTCTGAAACTCCCATTAAAGTGACTTTTGGGTTCTTAGTCACCCTCCCTCGCCAGGGTTGTTCTTACCCAGTTACTCTGTTTTACATTTATTGAGGCCACTGTACTCATGGGGACACTCAAAGTTTTAGAAATGGTTTTATACCCTTGCCCTGTCCCATGGCTTGCCACAGAATTTTATTGCAGAGTCCTGTAGTTCTTTAGACTGAATGGCTTATTTTTTGTCCTGTCACGTAGTGTGAAATGTGGGTCTTTATTTGTGTGAGCCTTTAAAAACTCACAGGTGAAGTCCTCTCAAGTGAATACTTTCTAAAGCCACTGTGTCTGCACAGATACTATAGGTGTTAGTTGTATACAGTTATTGTTGGTTTTGGTCTTTTCTTGGGGATTTGTTTGTGACTACAGTAAAAGAACTACACGTTACCAGATTTCCCTTTTATTGTTGTTGTGCATAATTAAAGAGATTCTCAAATAAATCCTACTCAGTTCCAAAATGCTCAAGTTGGCTCTGCAGTCATAAATAAATTGGAGTCTCAAAGAAATGAGTTGCATTAGCTTCTTTCAGCATTATGGGATTGAATGCTGTGCACAGATGGGTTCATTCTAACAACCTCCTGGATTCAAGAGCTTTTAATACTCAAATTTCTCTTCTACAGTGTAGGATGTGTGTCACTCCTGGGTGATATTATCAACAAGGATTATCAGTTAAACTGCGTGGACATGGATACACAGTTCAGTGTGATTAATTCAAAGATTTTAAATGTTTGTGGCTGTTGATTAGTACTGATCCAAGTCACTTAATTCAAGCAGTTTGCACTTTAACTGTAGCTGCCTTTAGTTAAATTACCTCGGGTGTGTGTCATATTCTGTCTCCTCAGCTTCTGATTTAATTAAATGTCTGAAACGGGACTCGTTTCATTCAGCCACACAATTACAGCAACGAGCCCCAGAGAGGGACAAGCGTAACAGAGTATGAAGGAAAAAAAACATATCCCAAGGTAATATCATCTTGTCACATGAACGGATAAAATAACTAGCATTTGTTTTTCCCCCTTCTCCCTCTCTCTTTGCCCCTCTCGCTTTCTCTCTCTCTGTTCCTAAAGGGCACACATCGCCACAGTCTCAGTTCTTGTTTTGGCTCAGAGAAGATCAGCATTTCAGTGACCCACATACACAGCTCAGAGCTACACTTAAAATGGATGCATCAGCTGTAACGGAAAAGGTGAAAAACATCCCCCATATCTTGTGAACATGACTTAGCAGGGTAAAATAAACACAAATCCTCTGTGTGCAATAATGAAGCTAGCTAACAACACAACAGCGAGAAGAAAGAAACACCTGACTGCCACCATGGTTCCAATAAAACAGCACAGTCTGTGATGGTTTGCAAAGCCCCACGTTAAAGTCCACTATTTGGCTCCCACTGTGGATAGACACAGGATAATTTGGACTATGGTGAAAAGCAACGTGAAGATGAGCAAATAAACATACAAACTTTTGTCAGATTAGACCACATTAGACGCTGTTGATGTCTCTAGGCATGTTAGCCAATGTTTACACAAAGGTGAGAAAGAGATGTGGCCACACAACAGAAAGGAAAACAGTTACATACATAGAAGACCTTTTGAGGTTTTAAGAAGCCTTTCACACTCGCACGCTCATGCTCACACACTCTGAGGAGGGGGAGGGCAGGGACAGGGGGTTGGTAACGGGGGCCCTGGGAGCTGGAGCGTCTCACCTTGGTTTCTCTCTCCTCCAAGAGGGTCTCAAGCCTCTTTTGAGCAGCTCGTCCCTCATGGTCGTCGCTCACTATAAGGATGATGTGGTTCCAGTTGAACTCGCGCATCAGGTCGAACCAAACATGCGCCTGGTGTGAGTAGGGAGGGACTGTCCGTAGAAAGGACAGGTGGATACTCTAAAGATCAAAGCAAGACATGAAGGCATTAATGAACGCTTTGTCAGGCACGGCATACAAAGTAGCGGATAAAACCTCTCATGTGGGCAGATACTGGCCTATTTAAAGGTCTCTTAAGTCTTTACATGAGTAGAAATATATTCATAATTGTGATACAGATTCAGACAAATCTGCTGCAGCTGTTTTTCATGTGAGCAAGACAACATTAGCACCAGTGAAGGCAAATCTAAATGTTGAAGTGGAGGAAAATAGTTTAACATGAGAATATTGGTTTCTTTTAATCAGTGCCACAATTTTTTGTTAATCTTAACCATATTGATATTGTACAACCATGATGACAGAAGATCCCCCTTGATTCCTTTAACCTTAATATGGCAAAATAGGTTTTTCATTCTGAAACTGGACCACAAAGAGCTGTGACTTTGATCCCACCCAACTCCTTCTAGATAAATTGGAGCACTGACTGTGATGAGCTTCACCACACATCATCATTATACCACTGAAAGTTGAAACGCTCGTAGCTAAATTTGTTCCCGGGGAAAAAGTGACACAGTTTGTTAAAAATAAAAAAATATGTATTTTCACAGTGTTTGAACAAACGTCAAAACTTCAGCTGCGATTGACAAACATCCTGTAAAAACTCATTAAAATGCTTTGATCATCACTTAATCCATGAACAGACCCCTCTGGAGCTTTTTGAATCTCTGCTTCCTTTTATTAACAGGATGAGCACAGATGTCCCTTAAATGGACTTTAAATTGAGTTATTTGTATTTCATTTGTACAACTATTTTAAAGTTTCATTTTAGCAGTTTGCGCTTCATAAAAACATTACTCCGGTCTAAGGTATTATTAATAATGTTCTTTCAATTTTCAGCAGGAGACCCATTTAATCACAGTTCCTCTAATGGACAGTGACGGGACATTTAATCTAAGAAGCTCTTCAAGCTGCCTCCAGGGGATCGCCTCACTCCCTCACTGTATGTTCACTCTCCTCCTGGGTAACCGTCTTTCTCTCTCCCTCTCTGTTTTGTTTACACGTCACTCATCCATCACTCACCTTGTCTGAGTAGATGGACATGCGGGTGGTCAGCCCCACCACAGGGATGCGGTAGAAGCCTGCAGTGTAGGAGACAGGCGTTGGAGTGAGGTGGTCACTGGACTGGGGAGGGTGACTCACCAGGATGGCGTAGACCTGCAGAGATGCAGAAGAAGAGCAGTTTGTCATTTTGACATCGCCATTAAGACACAGTGTTCTCAACAGTAGCTGCACTAAGATAAATATATCCATTTTAACACACACAGCCACTCTTTTTCTCTCCATATTTGTGTTTGTCTTTTTCATAAATATTTTTGTAATGAACACGGACTCCTTTTGGATCCATATTTGTTTGGCTGTAAGTTAAATGTATGCAAAGTAATTGAAGGTCTTTTAGTTTATATTTACCATGAACCTTTGATCAAATATCTATTTCTCTAGCTTAAGATGAATTATGTGTTTTGTGTAAATACAATATCTATATGACAAACACATCTTTATTAGAGAAACAGAGGAGCAAAGAAATTATTTTATTTGTCTTCACTGTGTGGGCTGTGGGGGATTTAGGGCTGGCAGACTAATATTAATTTGAGGTTGTTTGGTTTCATCTTATCAATGCATTACAGAAGCAGATCAGTTCCTCCAGTACAAAAAAACAACTTCTAAAGCTCGGCCCTTGAAAAATGCCACAAAGATGTGAAGGAGGAGTTGGCACAAACGTGCAGGCATGGATTATTGGATATGAGCAGTCCGTATGGTTGGGTCAAAAATGAGGTCTATCTTCCAAGGACTGCTCCCGGGCATCTACTCCTCCATCTGCCACGGACTTTCCTTCTCAGTGACTTATTGCCTACAAGCCAATCTCATCTGATTAAATCTTCCACAGATTTTTGTCTAAATTAGGTTTGATTGAAAAAAAACATGTGTACATCTGTGAAGTGAATCACTGTTGGTGTAATCTGTACAGGCTAATGGGTGGATTGCATGCTCATGCATTGGGGGACAGAAGCCTGGATGTGACAGTATTATTCTACGAGTCTGTATCAATTAGAGTCATTACACAAAGCCTAACACTAAGGACAGAGAAGCAGCTCTAAAGCTGTGGGTGGGTTTTTTTCTGCATGGAGTGTAATTATGTGTGTGGGAGAGATAGGAGTGAGAGCAAGAGGGACCTCATGCCTCAACATGCTGTGACATAATGTTGGCGCTTTTTAAAATCCATGTAGCGCATCACATGAGAAGACAGTCAGTGTATTTAGGCCTGCGTCAATGTTTTAGCAACTCTCAAAGGCGCATAAACACTCACCGTGCACCATGCATTACTTATGTAATACGTTTTGTTTGTCAGTCTAACAGCACATATGGTATGAATCTTTCAGCTTATGTAGCAGAAAGAAAACTACTTCCCTAGAAAAGCTGCTTTTAAGCACTTGTTAAAGGAATCTCATTGTATAGCCACCACTGCATCATAGTATACAGACTTCAGCTGCGTGAGTGAACCACACCTGGAGGCCAACATAAACAAAGTGCCCAAATAATAGTCCTCAGCCACGTCAGCCTCCGTGCCAAAATGTTATTGTGCATCAGACACATTGAACATAATCATAAATGACTTAGTGAACATTTTCACCCCTCACTGGTTCCATTGCAGTTCAGTAGATCTGCAGCTGTGTGTCCTGAAATGCTTATTTGTTGGATGTGTGTGAAGCAGATAGGTCTGTGGGGACTTCAGAGCACTGGAACAATATGAAAGGATTCATCTTTAAATTAGATGGATGCAAACGTAGATAAGTTGAAGGTGTATAATGATGTTTTCTGTTAGTGTTTCTATGTGGTTGGTGTCAATCTGGAAGTGTGCGGCTTTGGGGAAACAGACAATTGTTTTGTTTGGTTAAAAGACTGATGATGATCTAATGCTGGAGATCAATCCAGTTCTAACACCCACTTCAGCAGATATCATCATGATGTAAATGTTTCCTGATAACATCAACTTTCTACAGCAATTTACAAACATTTCCAAGTTGTTGTTCCTTCACAAACACCCTGACGCAGGCTTTAATGATTTCTACACTTGGGTGGATCATTATGCATGGATCATATGTAGCTGGTATAACGCTATGATGATGAGATGAATGAAGCAGCTCATGCAGAGGTGGCAAGAAACTACCTGACTGGAGATGAGGTCCTCGCAGACGGAGAGAGCCATCTGGATCGCGTTGGGTTTATGCGTTACAGAAATTGCGGTCAACTTGAATTTGTCCCTGCCGTAGACCTGGTTGGCCTGGGTCACGGCATCTTTAAAGACCTGCTCGTATCTTTTCTGGCTCAGTACGGCCCCGATGTTCACGATCTTGGGCTCACAGCCTCCCCGCGCCCAGGAACACCAGAAGAGCACTGCCAGCAGAAACAGACGCATCGTGTGGACCACCAAACAGCTCAGTGCAGCCCGGTCCCTCTTCTCTCCGGTGGCGGGTCGGCTCGACCAGCTTCTGGACAGCAGCACGGCTCAGCTGCTGCTTGAATGAACGACTGCAGATACGATCCAGGTGGGCGGCTTGAGCGAAGGAGGGCGGCCAAAAAAAGGGGTAAAAAAAAAGAAAAAAGGCTGGAAAAAATAGCCGAATTTATGTGCAATGCGGAGGAATGTGCATAATCACATTTGGGGCAAGCTGACAACCAGGGACTGTCCACCTTTTTTTTTTTTGCTCTCCCCTGCAGAATTTCTCAAACCTCCCTGTTCTTTTGAAAGAACACTTGGAGCATAGTCCAAGCTTCCAGGCGATTTCCTCTCCGGGGTGTGTATCGCTTCCTCTGCCCGCTGCTCCTTGCTCTCTGTGCGGACTGATCACACCGACGCGTCGCTGACTGGTCGCTCCGGGGCGAAGCGGCTGCTGTCCTTGGTGCTGACAGCTGTGCTTGAGCGCGCCGCGGTGAATGTGCGCGCTCCCGCCGTACCGGCACTCTTGGTCTATGGTTTTGCGCGTTGGCGTGCTGCTGCTGTTGCTGCTGCTGACGACGCTGATGTGAAAGATGCTCATATGAAAAATAAATGTTCCTTACTTGTTCAACATACACACGATCGCTATGTTATTAATAATTAGACACGTCGAAGGCGGCGCGCATATGGTGTTAGATTGCATTCCTGCAGGGCACGGATGGGCTGCAACATTAATTCAGATTAATATATGGGCTTTGTTAATGCGTGTGATTTGAAATGAAAACCAAATGGTTTTGAGGTGTTTTTCCCCCCATAAATAATCTGGTTGCACGATAGCAGATGGAGCAGATGGGGGGGGGGTTATTTATTCCAACATAACGGGTTTCAGGTCAGAGTTGAGACACGGACACTCGCTGGCTTCAGTTTGAGTTATTTTTCCTTCAACCTAAAAGAGGAAAATGTGATTCGTCGTACAGCTTCGTCTGCGTGTAAAGTGGAGCAACCTCTTCGGACCCGTTCATTAATCACGATAAGGCAGGATGTCAGTGCCATCCGTCTCCACAGCCTTCACACACACTTCAACATGAGAGGACCAGTGTGCGTGTGTGCGTGTACAAACACAGAGTGTGTGTTGTATGTTGTGTAATCTCTGAATCAGCGTTGAAGTAAGTGTTGGGAGCATCCCTGCAGCTTGATACACGAGCAGAATCAACCCTCCTGGTAACCTAGGCAACAAGCTTCGTTTTTTTTAGCGCACGCACACACACACACACACACACACACACACACACACAGCGGATCTTTACACGCAGGAAATGATCTGTGTTCACAGTGAGTTTATTCATCACGGCAGGGAACGTCGAAATACATCAATTCAGCAACACTAGAAGTAAAAAGGAACTGATTTAAACGATTTTTAATACAAAAACAAAAACAAAAAAAGACTCAGTGGTCAATTATTTTAATATTATATCCTGAGACGTGCTGTTTTCCTGCAATTACAAGGGGAGATAGGTACAGTATATTTGAAAAAGAGAGAAATATAAAAATCATCGAACAGTTCTCTGAATAATATATCACATAGCACTGTGGTGTCTCTGTGTGTTGCACTGAGCTGATAAATTAATCACAAGACTGAAGAAATCAACATTCATTAGCTGCTGGCTGCTGACTCTGACTGCTGGATGAACCAAAGATCTGGAGACGGTTCTGGAGTTGATGCAGCCTTCGATGAGACTATTTATTTCAGCAACAATGGGTCTACAAACTACAGAACCTGCAGAATCCTCAAAACAAGGGTTTTTATTGAAGCATATGTGTGTGTGCACATCAAAGTTTGCCAACAAGTGTTGGGATATATTAGATATAACCATCAACTGAAGGGTCACATTCGGTCCAGAGGTTCAGACAACAGTCCAAGTCATCCTGGTCTCTACATGCGCGTAAACACACTATTTTACAGGATGTGGGTCTGTTTATTTAAACTCACACACACACCACACTGGTTTCAAATATAATCTGTTGCTGTTTTTTCCTCCCTCTTTATCATCACCTTAGACAAGAAAATGTAATTTATGTTCAGTGTTGAAGAAAACAGAAATGAAACAGATGGACAAATACTAGCTCATCTTATTTGCTAATAGATTTCAATATATTTGTGATTTCTTGTGTGTGACTGATTTCCAGAAGAGAAAAGGTAAGACAAAGGTAAGACAACTCAACCATATTTCAAGTCCTCACAAACAGATTAAGTTTACTCACAATTTATATAGTATTTTACAACCGATGACTGTAGTGAGATGTGGTAGAAATATGTCAAATCGGTCAACACGGTTTCAAAGGAGTGTGTGAGTGTTAAACTTATCAATAAGCGTCATTTTTAAAGCATATGTTATTCATCTGATAGTCATCCATGTTTAGATTGTTATTATACGGAGCTCAACCTTGACAGCATTTTTTCAGTGTGAGATCTGGGAGTCACAACGTACACTGTCAAACAGACTGAAAATAACAGTAAAAATAACAGTGGTGAACAGAGCACAGAGCAGCCTTGGTGTAACTACCACAGCCAGTTTATATAAAACTCACCACTTACATGGCTGACCCTGATGACGTGAAGGTTTCTCACTAAACAAGCCCACTCAGACACTACTCTCACATCACTAAAGCCGAATCAATCTGCTCTGCAGTCATCACATAATACTGAAAGTTTACTTGTTTGTTCCTGGAGCAACGCCACACAAAGTCCTACAAAGACTCTCGAGATCAGCGAGACAGGTGCACAAAAAATAAGCACAGGCAGCTGAACACACACAGATGATTGCAAGCTATTAATCTTAAGTACACACACACACACACACAGATGCACTCTTGAGCTCACACATGAAACCGTTCGCCCACACAGAAGGAATAGAAACTCATAAACCTCCCACACAATCTTCTGCAAGACTAGAGGATGTCTGTCTGTGAGTGTTAATAACAAACAACTTTTTTTTGACGTATCACATTCATTATTATTGTTTTGTATATCTGGTTGATTTTCTTCTAAGACACAGCAGACCACACCAAGGAAGATGGCGGATGACACCACATGGTCATAAATTATCTTCAAGAGAGTATATTTATGATGTCATCAGCTCCTCACAGTGTGTGTGAGTATTTATTTAACATATTCGCTTTGAATTGAACATGTCCATCTAGAACCGTGTGAATAAGAGTACCATAAATGATGTGTGAGTGTCACTTAAACGCAGCAATTGAGCCGCTTTGTTGCACGGAGCTGATGTTGATAGTCGATGGACGTCTGTGACACCGAGTCCACATTTTCTAACTGAGGCAGGAAGCGAAACAGGCCGTGATTCGACATAAACAGAGCAGATGAGGTCTTGAAAATGGATTGCCTCAATGACTCATCTGCAGATGGATGACTGACTATCTGATGTGTTTCTCATGTAGTGTGAAGTCCTGACATAAATTATGTAATAGATGTGTGAGCTCCCTTGTCCTGGTAGAGAGATGAAGTATTTGAAGACAACACAAACAGTTTTCTATATTTTAGATTCCAGCTTTGCTCTCAACATCCATCCATGCGTCCATGTGGAGAGCAGCCATACGGATCAATATGCTCAATATGGTTCAATTTTTTTTGGTTTAACATCAGAGAGGTCTGTGAGCTATTTGTCTTTCAGTAGATGGCAGTCTATTGAGTCAGTGGGAAAGTGGGGGGAAGTGACCTCAGGAAAACAGGTTTATTTTTTTATTACAGAGGATTTAAATACCGACCTTCCTGTTTTTTCAAAGTCACATGATAACAGATGTAAATTTTTGCATCAGTTTGCCCAAGGCAAGATAGCTTTACATTTAATACCGGAGGTTTTTTAAGGGATTGCTTAAGTACTTGATAGAGTAATAATAACAATGGTTTAGTTAATGCTTATGCTTCATTATTAGTATCAGAATTTACAGCCACTCAATTTCACAATAAAATAGAAATTAAAAAAAAAAATCATTATACATTTGGCCAGTTGGTGGCAGCAGAACAAGCCAAAAAATAATGTTGATATAATATGACCTTTAAAATTGTTATGGCAAACATTTTTTTTATTCATTTGCAGTTGTGATTTTGATGAACAATGTGGTATTTTCCCTTTTCTGATGTAGATACATTTAGCTCACACTGGGTTCACAAAGGTTTACAACACTTCATAGAGTTGTTAGGAACTGCAGAGTTGGTACTAATATCCAGTATGGCTGTTGATCCAATCAATCTCTTTCATATTAAACATGATTAATTTATTTGATTTTATTGTCAAAAATAACGAGAGCAGCTTTTAACACAATAGTGACATTTTTTATTATTATATTTAAGTATATATTTCTGCCATAGGAATATTACCCAGGAAGTCCAAGAACTGAACATAAATTAATGCTTTAAAAAAGCTAACATATTCTGCAAATAACCAACATTTTGGTTGCACAGAAATCTAGTGTATAGTATCACTAAATAGATACTTTTTGATACTTTAGTATCTAAGTATCTATTTAATGGCACAGGTACATACTAAGATATTTTCAAGTGCAAGTGCATTAACTTTAAATCATCTTTGTCTGTTTGAATGAATAACATTAGTACAAAGAAATAAAGTGCAAGTCCGTCAAGTCACCTTCATGTTCACTATGAAAGGAAATAAAGATGTTATTTGTTTGTAAAGCAATAACAGCTGAGAACATCCAAGCTGTTCTGATGAGAAGTAGGTCGATACAAGACCCAGAAACACGTGAGGAGTTTTGATCCAAAGTCAAATTTTCATTATCTGTGACACCAACTCCTGTAAAGTTACAGCACTCGCTGTCAGAAGGTTGACAAACCGGGAGACTGGATCTTCGTTTTATAAATAGTATATGATAAACTTTGTACTCACTCGATTTTTTTTTTCAAGAGAGTAACAATATTTAACTAATTCCTCGTGTGCAGCTGCTCATCACACTATTGAGGAGTTAGTACAGCTTAAGAGTTGAAACAACAGGCAGGTTATTCCACGTCTCAGTAAAAAGCAATGTACATAAGCAAACCATGAGCTGTGAACAGGATGATGACAAATACCAAGAGGAAGAACAGCAGGATGAACATCAGGATGAGCAGAGGGATGGCAATGATTCTGAGGCAGCGATAACATATGCCCCAGGGTGTGTGTGACTCCCCAGTATCGCAGAATAAATGTGATGTGGGGACGCTCGTTTCAGGACTAGGACTGGTGATGAGGGACGGGGCGTCCTCGGGGGTAGTGTTACTGTCTAACTCCTCCTGCTGTCTCCTGATCCCCTGCTGTGAGAACAGGGTGGTCTGTCGACAGAGGGGGCACTGCAGTCGGCTGTAGTCCCTGGCCTGCGCCATGATTTCATCTACACAGCGGCGACACAGTGTGTGGTTGCAGCGGAGCGAGGTGGCGCGGTGATCTCCGTGCGAGTCGAGCATCTCGGTACAGATGGGACACTCATGGCCGCTACTGTCACTGCACAGAGTCCTGACACTTCCACTGCGACCGGACCGATCAATGCCAGACGATCCCAGCTCTGACGAAACAGATGTTTTCCCATCAGGACTATTTGTCGCTGATTGCGTGTCTGCGTTGTGATTCTCATCACGACTGTCCTGGTGTTTGTGCTGACACAGAGGCTGCATTACTGAGTCGCTCTCATCCTCTTGCCGTCCTGCTCCTCTCGTCGTCTGTAAAACTCTAACGCGAGTCTCCTCTGTAGCTGGTAGGCACTTTTCTTCCTGTGTTACTGTGTTTTTCTGATTAGTTTTAAAGAATTCGCTTTCAGCCATCCTTTATCATAAAAAATAACAATAAATCTGTTTGTTCAATAGAAACCACAGTCACGCCCAGTGAGGTTGCTCAGTGCAGCAAGTCCGCTGTCTTCTTTGGAAAGACCACAGACTGTAACTGGGCGTTGTCTCAGGGTTTTGAAAACGAAACCACTCCGGAAGTGCCTTAAACCTGTATTTTATTGAACCACCGACAGGGTGCGATTGGGATAGTTAGCAAACAGTCTACCTTTTATACACAGGTCAATTGGAAAATGACCCGATTCCACTTCTTCCTTTGGTTCATTACATCAATAAACATTTTCTCCATATGTTTCTGGTCTCAGTCACCAGTTTTAAGTGTCCTTCAATAAAACATGTCTTAATTTTGTCTTCATGTTGTAAATGACGTACTTTAAATCTTTTTAAATAAATAAAATGTCTTATTTAGAGCATGGCTACTGTGATTTGGTTCAAGCTTCAAGTAAATTTAACTATCCCCAATTTGTTTTGTAGCTATTAGTAAAGATAAAAAAGAAACATCATCATACAAAACACAAATGTACGCATTTATTTTTCTGATTTGCAGCTATCAAACAACTTTGTGCACCGAGCTGTTGCTGGCTGTGACCACCACACTGTTAAAAATAATATTTCAAGTGTACATATCTATGGACAAACTACTTGTTCTCAGCTCCTCGTGTTGCTCTTTATGTTAGTGTCTCTCAGACCACATTTTCTCTGAACAAGGTCCATCTTGAACCGTGTGAATAAGAGTACCATAAATGACGCGTAAGTGTCACTTGAACGCAGCAACTGAGCCACTTCATTGCACGTTGATAGTCGATGGACGTCTGTGACACCGAGTCCACATTTTCTAACTAAGGCAGGAAGCGAAACAGGCCGTGATTCAACATAAACAGAGCAGATGAGGTCTTGAAAATGGATTAGCTCAATGACTCATCTGCAGATGGATGACTGACTATCTGATGTGTTTCTCATGTAGTGTGAAGTCCTGACATAAATTATGTAATTAGATGTGAGCTCCCTCGTCCTGGTTCTGAGCTGAAGTATTCATGCTGAAGACAACACAAACAGTTTTCTCTCAACATCCTGCATCCTTGTGGTGAGCTGCAATATAAATCAATACAATCAATATGGACCTTTTTTTGTTTAACATCAGACAGGCCTGTGAGCTGTTTGTCCCTCAGTAGATGACAGGCTATTGAGTCAGGAGGGAAGTGGGATGTGACCTCAGAAAAACAGACGTAGACATTATTACAGAAGATTTAAACACCCACCAACTGTTTTTAAAAGTCTCACAACAACAGATGTAAATTGTATTCAGAGTCTGTATAAACATCGAGAGGTTTGACTTGCATTTTGTATGATGTTGTTGACCAACTTACAATATTGACACAGGATAAAGTTATTATATTTTTATGTCAGTTTGCCGAAGGCAAGATAGCTATACATTTCATATAGGACTGTATTCTTGATATTTTAGAGAATCCTACTAGAAACTTTAATTTGGAAATAAAGTGAATGCATTTATTTTTGTTTTGATATATTCTCTCTGAAGAAAACACATCTAGTGAGTAAAGAAAAAAAGAGTTGGGTCTTCAGCTGCCAGATGATCTACTTTTATGTTTAAGTTTTGCTGCCATTATGTTCTGGGCATATACACGTAGTTCACACTGGATTCACAGTAACAACATTTAAAATAGCTGTTACACTGTCGAGTTGCTGGTTATTTCCTTTAGGACTGTTGCTACAATCAGCTCCTTTCATGTTAAACATTAAGCACTGTTAAGAGAAAAATGATGAGTAAACATAGGTTCACACAAGTCCCTTTATTGTAATATTTAGGCATCTGCCTCTTAAAGTTTGACTTTATAATATACAACAGAGAAGTGAATAGAAAATAAATGCGGAGGATGGTTAAACAATAAGTTCCTGATTAGATCTGAATTCTGTCCCAGAATTGAACATGAAATCATTTTTTTAAAGGCTGACATAATGTGCATATAATCAAAATCTTTGTCTCACTGATATCAAGTATCTATGTAATGTCACAGGTACATAAGACACTGTAAGGTGCAAATACATTAACTTGAACTCTGATCATCTCTCTCTGAATAAATAACACAGATATAGAGGAATAAAGATAAAGACAAAATAAAGACCAAATCATCTTAATGTTCACAATGAAAGGTGGTGATTTTTTGTTTAAAAAATCCAGGCTGTTCTGACGAGAAGTAGGTCGATACAAGACCCAGAAACATGTGAGAAGTTTTGATCCAAAGTCAAATTTCCATTATCTGTGACACCAGCTCCTGTACAGTTACAGCACTCTCCACAAGAGCTTGACAGAATGATTACTTTTTCAAGAGAGTAAAAAATATTAAATGCAGTTCAGTTCAGCTTGGTGTTGAAACAGTCATCAGTCACCTGATGTGTGAAGAGGATGTGTAAACAGTTCAGGAACCTTCGAGAACAGGACAATGCTGATTACCATCAGGATGAGCAGCAGGATGCCAGTCATTTTGAGGCACAGTCCACATATGGCCTCAAATGTGCTCTCCTGCACCTGCATCTCCACAGCAACGCAGCTTAACGGTGATGTGGGGACGGTCCAAGGTCCAGGGCCAGGACTGATGATACTGTTATAGGTACTGTTACTGTGTAACTCCTCCTGCTGTGAGAACAGGGTGGTCTGTCGGCAGAAGGGGCACTGCAGTCGGCTGTAGTCCCTGGCCTGCGCCATGATTTCATCTACACAGCGACGACACAGTGTGTGGTTGCAGCGGAGCGAGGTGGCGCGGTGATCTCCGAGCGAGTCGAACATCTCGGTACAGATGAGACACTCATGGCCGTTACCGTCACTGCACAGAGTCCTGACACTTCCACTGCAGTCAGATTGATCAATGCCAGACGATCCCAGCTGTGATGAAACAGATGTTTTTCCATCAGGAAAATCTGTCGTCTGTTTGCATCCCACTTGCCATGTGTAAAACTCTGACATGAGTCTTTTCTGACACTAGCGGGAACTTTTTTCCTGTTTAACTACATCTTCCTTTTTTCTGTCAGTTCAATATATATATCACACAGCTCAGTGTGATTGCCTAATGAGGCAAGACTACTGTCTTTTAGGCAATATAAAACAACTGGGCGTAGTTTCAGTATTTGGAAACTGACCCAAATAAGGAAGTGCCTCAAACATGTAACTCATAACTCAGGGATGACAACACCCACTACCCACAATCCTTTTTACCATAACTAATTTGAGACATTACATATTAAATGATTCATATTTTTACACTGACATGAACAATACTAGAAATTGAGATGAGGTAAAAACACATTGCTCCCAAACAGAAGTGGACACTAATAAAGTGCATTTACTTGAGTACTGTACTTAAAGATACAGTAAGTAAATATATGAAATACATTGAAATTTAAACAGATGCAACATTCAGGTCCAAACTGGTCTCCAGATCCACTTCTTCCTCCTCTACAGTGAAGATATTGCTGCCAGAGCAAGTGCACTTAAGCTAATGATTTAGCACGAGCACTGTATCCACAGCCACCTGATACCACAACTAACACACTTAGTATGAACACGTGGAAGTAAAAACTAGCCTGTTCAGAGTTGATATCAGTTAGCACCTTTATAAATATTATCACAAATAAAGTCAGAGAACATACATAAAGACACAAGTTAACACAAATTACCTGTCATGAAGAAACATGCGAAGAAACTCCGCATCAAACTTGAATCGTTTGAATCCCATGTTTCCCTCCACGTTGGAAAAGCCACTTCGATGTTCATACGTGTTTTTTCCTCATCCATCTTATACTTACTTGCCTTCCTTGAATAGTAGTTGTTGACAACGGATTGGATATTTTTTGGCTGCTCCGCCATATTGCCGCCATCTTTTTTTTTCTTCTGTCTTCTCAGGCGCGACTTGTTCGTTCGCCGGGTGTGCGCGAGCTGCCTGTGATTGGCAGGTAACTGCTCCTCCCCCTCGCTCTGATTGGTTGAAACACCTTGGTGGATTTGTGCACATCTGAATACAGGTTGCAGGTGGAACCTAAACAGCTTACGCAGTGATTATGGCGAATCAAGCTAGTTAGTCAACTAGTAGTTCACTGGTTCACATCCAAATCCATGTCACACAAATGTGTCTTCTTACATCTTCCACTGGGGTGAAGAGAAAACCACACATATACAAACTGGTGCTGACTGGGTATCTCCTTGAACACGCTGATCAAACAGGTTGCAAATTGTTGCAATCAAACATGTCATTCAATCAGGAAACTGTAGTAAAACTTAACCAATAAACCAGTTTATTCCAACAACAAATTACTGGAATCTTTTTTCTTTTGACGTCAGGTGATATCAGATGACGGTTTAGAAAGTAATGGCGCTAAAGGTGTAGACTTGGTTTTAAGCAGGTTGGACTGTCAGTTTGATTTTCTGAGCAAGCTGCATTTACAGCTATTCTACTGTGTTCCTAATGAACATACACATACATGTGTGTACACACTGCCAGAGCTGTGTTGGAGCACTACCATGCTGTTTCGTGGGGGTGTGTAGTGTTACAATTCATTTAAGAGAATAAACAAATGACTGGTTTTGTTTGTCAGTTTGGTTGTGTTCTGTGATCTTGTCAGAGGCATTAGACATTGTAAGAGCTGTGGCAATAATGTAACAGTGCTGTGAAAGAAAATGTACTTTTAATAGTTGCGTAATTTGAACAGCAAATACTTCAGTACTTTAGCTTAAGTAAAATTTTACTGTGCGACTTTCACTTGTATTGGAGTAACATTTGACCAGTGGTATCTGTTTTTTAACCTAAGTATATCACGCTCTGACTGGCTGGACTCAAAAATGCAGAGCGACTGAGGAAGACAAATCTCAGATCTTTTAATCAATCCGAGGGTCAAAACCAGGAAATACAAATATGCAGCAAAGGTACAAAATCTCTCGACAAACTCAGTAACCAGGAACACAAGCAGGAGGAGAGGCAATAGGTGAAAACAATGAGGATTAGATGTATTCACAAAGGCGGAAAACTTGACAGGATGTGGGGAATAGACAAAGGAAGAACACTAGACAGGATAAAAAACTAGACAACCAGATGATCTACAACTATCAGACACTGACAAAATAATGAAGTTGAGTACTTGAGTACAAAATGACTAATTTCCACTTGACTGACTTAAGTGATTCACTGAAGTGATTCAAATGTTCATGTGTTGGTTCAGTATATCAAAAGTTCTCTTGCCTATAATGAACTCCAGATAAGCATATTGACTGATAAGGAGTGCTCAGAGAAGTGTCACTGGCCAAGATGAACAGCGAACATATTACCGTTCCGCTCAGTTTAACACATTCACATATTTAGTAGAGTGGAAAGCTTTTGCTGGTTCAAAAATGAGCAAACACTTTAGAGCAGAGCAGATTTATTCAGCATACAAACATAACATCTGTAGATTTGCCAGGTGTGAAAATACATTTTAATATCAAGACAGAACAAAAAAGATGAGTTAATAAAAAATTATGTCGTGTGTGTGTGTTTTTTTTAAATATCACTTGTTATTTGCTTTGAATTGCATAACAGTATAAAATGTAATGCTAAGAAACCAGCCTCATCACCACAGGCAACTGGGAATTATTGCCCTTATATAGTGGCATTTAATAAGGCCTCAGCATTGTAGTCATCAGTGATTACACCAGTAACTAGAAACTGAACAAAATAATATTCAAACAGTACATTTTTGGAGCAATGGTGTATAAATGATGACTCAAAAAAATAACAAATAAATAAAAAAAATCACACCTAATAATGACAATGAATTAAACATTATGCAATGCAAAATATAATAACTGATTATCATAGGCAATTCAAAAAATAAAAAATAAACTCTGTACATGGATATGAATCATTCTTGAGTGGAAAAGGTATAATCAGTGTATCAGTGCATCATCAATTCATAATCTGTCAAATCATAATCATTTGTGCAACATAATCTTTCTGGCACACAACAATAAACACAGTCAGGCTTGATAGGAGGAAGGAAGGAAATAAGTGAAGTATATTTCCCAAAATGTCAAACATTTCTTTTCATACTTGCTGTAATTGATAAGATAAAATGCTCCATCTAACACTGACGTGCTGTACTGCAGTAGCAACAATTACCACTACCAATCTTCCATCCTTTTTTTATTGACCACAGTGTAACTGATTTCAAAGAGGTGGTTGTTCTCCACATTAACGATTTTACTTTATAGCTAGAAACACCAGATTAGTGTTTTCTAATTCTGATCAAGCTACAGTGAGAGAGAAACTCAGATCAACTCAAACTAGCATGTTCACATGGTTCATATCATCAGTCAAATATGCAGAAAAACCTCTCACATCAGCTGAATCAGTCACTGAAGCGTAACACAAGTCTACATATCACAGTGTATGTAAAGTAAGTAAAATGTTTTATTCCATTGAGTGGTCTTCTCATTAGCATCACAACAAGGCACTTGAGGTTTTCTTAATGGTGTTTGCTTCGATCACTGTTGCTGACTCATCAAAATTTTCACATTTGTGTGATGAAGTCATTCAGGTCATTTATATTTAAGGCACTTGATATGAAGCTGGAAAGTCATTTCTGGATTTAAAATCTAAGGCAAACCCCATCACAGAGATGAAACTGGTCTCTTGACTTGCTTTAGTTTATCATGTGTGACAGATACAAATCAGTCCTGGATTCTCTTCCCCACGAGATGTCTGATGGATATCGACCCTGACCTGACATCCTCCCTGCTGATGTCCAGAGAGGTCAGAAGTCTAAAGTATCTCGCTGGTACTGCAGCTGTGGGCTGTTCTCGCTATAGAACTGACTATACCAGCGCCTGTGCTTCTGGATGGCTGAGTCTTCCTTCACGAGAAGAGGCTTGGAGATGTATTTCTTATTGTTCCAGACCATAATGTCCCGCTCAAACTATACATGAAGGGAACACAAGAGAAGGTCACTGGAGAAGACTTGTAAATTATAAAAATAAAAATACATTAGAAAAAAAACTTATTAGAACAGTTTGATTAAGAATTGATTAAGAAAAAATTAGTTTTTTTACTCTCTTGCTGCGATAAATTTTAATATAATTTATCAACAGGGTTGTGTGTGAAATGTTGCTGATTAAATGTCACTCCACTGAGATTTGACATTTAAGTCCACACTATGTGAGCTACCATTTAAAAATGAGCTTGCTGTGGTGGCTCTTTGTGTGTTAATAACAAATGAGGAAAAGAAAAAAGTACAGTAAGTCCAAGATCCAGAGCCACTCTGGACACTTTGGTTTATCATTTAGAAAAATCCTATTTCCTATTTCTGTGAGCCAGGTTATTGTATTTTTCTTTTTTTTTTATTCAATCAGTAACTGTATTTTTCACCAGCTAATTATCAGCTTTAATGAGGACTATTTACACCTTCTCTGCATGGTGTTACTTCTAGTGGGAAAGATGGAGGCAGAAGTAAATCAGATTAGAGGGGAAATATGGGAATGAGAAATGATCTCTTCATTCAAGAGCAAGTCAGAGGAAGAGCAGCATGTGCATTAGTAATACAGCAGCCAATGTACATGTATAATGGCTGCATACAATTGCTGTACAATTACTGCACACAGTAAGTGTGCAAAACCAAAACCACAAGCTAAAAGAGGTGAAAAAGCTTGTTTAAGATGCAGAGTCAGATCAGTAATAAGATCTCACACGTTAAGTGATAGAAGATGGTAAAATGTGTACTGCACCTGAACACACTCTGCTTTGAGGATGAATTTGGGCACCAGAGGAGGAATATTCGACTGATAGAAGATGGTGTGAGTGACAAACTGTAGCAGAGGTTCCACTGGAGTCACACATTGTATAATGACACCACGTCCCATGAAACTGTGGTCAAACTGCATTAACACTACACCTGGACCAACCTGAAACATAAACAAATGTATCAACATTTCACAGAAAGTGAAGTGGTGTTTTTGTCAGTTTTGGAGTTTGGTCAAACTCCTACAAATCTGCAAAATTGGAATATTCCCAAGTTCTCTCTCCCCAAACATGGATTCATCAGCAGACAGGACTTTTTCCAGTCATCCACTGTAAAATGTTTATTTCTTAGCCGACCCTGAGCATTTGGCCTGGTTTCCCTCCTGAGAGGTGGCTTAGAAACTTCTGCTCATCCTCTGAGACCATGACAAGACAGCTTACATGCAAGTTCTGTATCTGTGATGAAGTTGCTTCTGTATCTCTCAGGGGAATGAGCTTCTGTTGGTGTAATCACATTTGGCCTGCTGGTCTGATCGTGCTCTGGATAAAACTGATCCAGTTTCTGCAAAAGTGTTTTAGAGTTTGATGTGCTGCCCCCTTACAAAGTTTTAGTGTAGCCTTGATTTGATCCTGAGCAAGTTTCTCTTTGCTTAAAATGACAATTTCACTTCCAATACTTCAAAATCCAATCACTGATAGAATCAACACAAAATAAATATGATATTATGTAAATTTTTGATGAACTAATAGCTTTACTGAGTAGTAATGTGACCGTAATGATATGAATAAAAAAAAAAGATATTAGGTAAATACATTATATGATGAATTACAATCAGGTGGATGGTGCAAAACATATTCATACATATTCGGAGTAGATGCAGAAAGAGCATTTTAAGTGGAAGTTGTGAAATATGGCAACAATGAATGAGAGGAGGTTGAGAAGAAAAATATGATTATATTATTTATTATTATATTATTCAAAATAAGATTGAATGTAATTTGGAATATTATGTTGTGATTGGTTGTTATAATGATTTCAGCAATGTGAAGTCTTGTGATCCTTGTGAAGATGTGAAATGAACCTAATAAGTGATTCATGACCGGCTGCACATTAGATGGTTGGGTAATTGACTGATGGGAAATGAGTTCATTGACAAACTATTCCATATAGGATCGGCACTATTGTTGGTCAGTCACTTGTCATAGTGCTAACAGTATCTAGATGCCTTCACATGACAGATGTACATTGAACTTCACTGTACCTGTCTGGCCACGACATGAACATCCAGCAAAGGCCAGTGGTGTCCAAACACAGTTAGAGCGTGTTTCACCAACATCCGAGAGCAATGCTTGTTGGGCTCTGACTCCGGTTCCCATTGAGCCTTTAATAAACACAAACACACACAGAAAGTGCATGTAGTGGCACAGAAATTCAAATAACACTTCACACTTATGAAGTAAATATATTCAGAGCCACTTGAGATCAAAATACCACTAAAAATAGCATCATTTATAAGAAAAGTGATATTCAGCTCTCATCTTTAAGAGCACCTTACCTTCCAATTATGTCGCATAAATTCCCAGATTTTACTCTTGGTGTAGCGTAGATCTACACCACTCGCCATGCCTGGGTTGTGCAGATGAGTGAGGTGAGCGATGTCTGCTGCATTTTCAGGAATTTCCTATCAAGAGAAGAGATTCAAAGATCAAAACCATCTACTTTGCCCTGAGGAGTTTCATGATGACTTCAAGCACTGTTGGCAAATTGGACTGTAAAATTTCCCTCCTTGTGCTCTGAGTAAGTTAAAATGAGTTAAGATTCTTTTGTGAGTTTGTTGAGACACTTGAGAAATTTCAAATGAACAAAAATATCTTCATGTTACATAAATTAAAACACAAAAACACACACATATGCACCTACCTCTATGTGAGCGTTGATAAAATGTTCAGTTCTCCCTCGATAAACCCATTGTCCTTTTGTGACCTCCTGCTGCTCTGGGACCTTCCACTGAGGGTCCTCTCCATCGCAGTGATACCAAACCAGGATCTGGTTGTTGACCTCACAACTGGGCCAGCAGCGCACCTTCGCAAACTCTGGCACT
The DNA here is from genome assembly GCA_016801845.1 of Polydactylus sextarius. Taxonomy (NCBI): domain Eukaryota; kingdom Metazoa; phylum Chordata; class Actinopteri; family Polynemidae; genus Polydactylus; species Polydactylus sextarius. The sequence goes on from CM028922.1 coordinate 9,518,221, forward strand.
GAACAACAAATGACACACACAAAAGAATTTAATTACAGTCTCTTTAGAGAGAGTTTTTGTCAGTTGCTAATTTATTTTCAGCTTCAGATCAGACCTTTTTCAGCGTATGGGATCTTCACACACTTGCCATCACTTCCTCGAAATCGCCATCCATGAAATGGACACTCAATGCAGCTTCCAACCACCTGTCCTCCCACAGCCAGGTTGGCACCCAGGTGGGGGCAATAAGCATCCAACACATAGGGCTTCCCATCCAGGCATCGAAACACTGCCAACTGTTCACCTGGGACAATAAAATACAGAAATACATAATTAAAGCATCAGAATGGCTGTATCTAAGTTTCCCTTATCTATCCCTATCTGATACTAGGTGATAGGGTTTAGGATCTGACATGTAACAAACAATCACCCACCCTCATAGTCACACTTACAGGCAAGTTTGAATCAAGCAGTTGAACTAATTTTTATGTATTTGTGGTAGATTATGCAACATATTCCTTCATTGAATAATGTTCATTATCACTTAATAGTTTGAAGCAACTTTATAAATTGTGACGCAAACTTTAACAAACAAGCACGATGTGTACTTGTTAAGCACAGATAAACCGTCCAAACATTACAGTGTTACTGCTTTGCAAAATTTCACGTTTATGTTTTTGTAGTTGTTGTAGTGTACCACAAAGTCTTTCTTAGAACTAACACGATGAGGCATAAAAACCTGAAAATTTCAAATACCACACATAGAGGCTTTAAAGTAATACACGCCAGTGCTAATTTTGTTTCTCATACTCTTTACACTGTACAACTGCCCTGGACGTCAGTGCTTTACATGCTTACACCTGACATTCTGATCAGATTCCAGGTATAGATTACAACTATGAGAAATCTCTGACTACCTTGGTGAGCGAGAAAGGTCTATGGTGAGAATGCAAACTGAGTCTGTACCACCTGGAGAGCTCTACTTACTGTATCTACTGTCCTTGCTTTGACACACGATTGACCTACAGTGCTCAGATTGCTCCCAGATTAGCACTGGCTGAGTGACAGTGGTTAAGAGTTAAGTGCAAAATAAGGTCTTTTCAAATTAAGTGTTACACAGCAAAGTTTTGAGCGAGCTGAGTAGAAACACAGTTCTATGCTTAAATGCTAATCTGATAAAATATATGATGCAAGAGCATGGGGTCTTGCACTTGTGCACTCTGCAGTCAGTCACGGCAGGATGCGGATCTTAAGAGAAGAGAAGGTTTTGAGTTGGGTCAGCCTAATCTGGGATAGTAAGATGTTTGGGGCTGGAGGGAGGACTAAAGAGAGGGAGAGCAGAGACCTGAAACAGGATACGATAAGGATTAGAGAAGCAAATGATATACTTTAGATTTAGCAATATGAAAAGAAAGGCATTCACTCTCTCGGAGTTGAATGTCAAGTCGCAGAGGAAAAACAGCCTTTTAACAGGAAGAGACCTCCAGTAGAACCAGTCTCAGAGTGGGCGGCCATCTGCCTTGACCAGTTGGGGTGAAAGGAAAACAGAGAGTAAAAGAGGAAAGGGAGAGGGGAGATTAATATTTTCTAACATGCCAAAACATACTAGTGGTTTTCTGTTGATCCCAATAGTATTGATTTAACTCAGGGTCTACTAACTAAATTTCCTGGACTTCTCAACCACATCACACGGTCTCATCAATGGTTTGAGTTGTCTTAGAGACAGTTCTGTTGACATGCCACTAAAACTGAACTCCCATCAACAGATTAATCTCCCTGACAACTGAGAACAGGGACGCCACCATTTGCTGCATTTTGCTGCTTTGCTGCTGTCAAATATTTTTATCACGTGTTAATTTGATGTTTAATTTAATTCTACAACCTGATCTTCAGAAAATGAATTGGCCGTGAACTCAAAACTTAGAGATCATTGTCTCTGGTAGAATGTTTGTTTGTTTGTTTTTTTTGTTTGTTTGTTTGTTTTTGTTTTTGTTTGTTTGTTTATCTGATTATCAATATCTATAGATTAAACAATTAATAAATGAATTTAAAATGGTAACAAAATTTGCAAATTTGTGTTCAAACACTGCAAGAGCAGGTGTCTCTTTTTTACTGGTGTTTTTTTTTTTTTTTTTTACTCCAGGTATAAACCCTTTCATATACTGTTTGGTTATTTATGGCCGGTAATGTGACAGAGACATGAAAGTGCAGCGTGACGCTTTGAAACCTTTTTGAACTCAAACTCAAAGAAACTCTCTGAAGCGATCAAACGGTCTTGCAGCATGTCAACGCGAAGAAAAACATATTTAAAATGTGAGACGCATATCTGTTTTTATATCATGTGTTGCACATCAGCATGAAATAAGTTTAAACCTTGCAACAGAACTGAAAACGTATGAAGGCAGCACAAGTGAGATTCCTTGGACCTGCTTGACATATTATAGATCATACAGAGACCTGATGCCGCATGTTGGCTGACAGATCAGCATAAACACCATAAACAAAAGGTCTCTCTGAGGTCTCAAACAAAAAATGATAATAATAATAATCATCATATATGAACTAATTTTTTTTTTTTTTTTTTTTTTTTTTTTTTACTGTTTTATAGTTATTTCTTGCCAAGGCAAATACATAAATCAGAAAAACTGACCAGGAATCAGATTTAAGATTTTTCATTTTCATCATTTTACACATAAACACACATGGAAATATAAGTTATTGTAAACACATGCTCAAAAGAGGGTATGCACTTGACGTCCAATTAAAATGTCTCAAATACCAACAATAATTATAAATTCATCATTCCTAATGTTGTGCTGCAATTCTTTACCTTAATGAGGAAACTGTTGAGCACTGTTATAGATTATGAATTAAAGTGCTATATAGTGAAATTTCAATAATAAATTTCTCGTAATTACAATTTGCAATAATTACTTAATTGCATTTCAAATTCTTTTAAGTCAGATGTTTTAAAATGCAATTGAATATACATAAATTGTGCTTTGTGCAGATTTCTAGATGTTTATACAATATAGCAGAATTTATCAGAGCTCATTAGTTAATAAATGTCTTTGTTCATGATCCATGGAACTTTGTGACTGATGAATGAATTTATTTCTGAGACAGAAACGACCGTATCACAAAAAGATTTCTTAAGATACTTAATATACTAAATAAATACATTAGTCAACAGCAACCACAGCATTCACCTCCATGACCTTTACACTTCAAACAGCAGGTATAAGCCTGTTGGACCTGAAACAAAAGAAAGCATTACTAAGCAGCCGGTTGTGTAAACTGCTCTAACACAGGCAGCAGGCCTTTGTGTTTGAAATGTATACTTTAAATTCTGAAACTCTGTAAAATGAGCTTCCCTGGCAACTTCACCTCACTTCTCTCAACAACAGAGAACAGGTGAAGTGACAACCATCAAGGTTACTGAGAGGCCTGCAGTGAATAAACAAGGGTGAATTTTCTAAAGCTGCAAATGATGATTATTTTCAGTGATTATTTGGTCCGAAAGACGCCTTCAATACTTTCAGTGATGTGAAACAGAGAGAACAACGAAAATCATCCCCACATGAAAAGCTAAAACTATTCATCAGTGTTGCAGATTAATTTTGTCTCAATTACTTTATCAAATAATTATTTATCTACATTGTAGGTGATGTAATTTGGTAACAATATTATCAAATGAGAGTGTGAGATTATATTTCATCCATATATATATATGATCATTTAAAAACAATGTGTTTGATGTGAATTAAAAAAAAACTACTGAAACTAAACTGGATTGCTTGTTTTTTTTTTTTTTGTTTTGTTTTGTTTTGTTTTGTTTTTAATTCAGCCTTTATTAGCTTTTATGAACTTTTATTAATAAGAGAAGTTGACTGACTGACATCCTGTTCAGGGACATAGGAACACACTGAAACAGCAATCCTAAAAATAGAAATAGAAATCAGCTGAATTATTAAATATTCTAACAAGAAAAAAGAATAAAACATTCTGAACCCCTGGTCTCTCAGGTCATGTTGTGTTTGCCTACTACACTGTTGAGAGTTAAATCACAGTATAAAGACTCAGATTGATCAGGGCCAATTAAGTACAACACACTACCTGAGCTGTCTGACATCATCTGCTGAGAGATCTGAACATACATTCACACTCACTCTATTTTTTATTCTATGCATATTTGTATATTGTATTTAAATCAAGCAATCAACCAAGCAACCAATCAACCGAGTTAATGTACTTAGTGTTATGACACTGACATTTGTTTTATTTTATTTTTTCTCAGAATTGCCTTAATATAATTTCATATTCATATTATTTAAGTGTCTAATTTATGATGACCACCCAGTGGCAGCTGTTGACTATAGTTGTGTTAATGCAACCATCAGTACTTTTCATACCTAGTACAGTGACATTTTTGACCTGGCCCTTCTGCAGCATGAGTGAGTCCAGCACTCGGTACCAGCCGTTGGGATAAACCGGAGGCAGGTCGCCGGTTTTCCTCCTGCGTCGGACCTCGTTTGCAGCCTGCGCTCTGGAGCGACCGTCCTCTGCGATGTATCCCACGTGTTCGAGCGCCCTGGAAATCTCCAGGGGGCAGAAGAGCAGCCTGTACAGCCAAATCACCGCGATGACGGAAAGTGCGGCGAAGATGCAGACCACAACCCGGCCTGGAGCTCCGAGGAGCGGCCCCGTTTCTCTCCATAACGGGTGCAGACTAAATCCTGGGTCCAGTATGAGAGCTGTGCCCACTCCCAACCCAAGTACTGCAGCCACCTTCTTCTCAGCAGACATGCTGTGAACCGTCACTGTCACTTAAGAGATGGATTAGTTCTGAACCTTTTAAGTACATTTAATTTAAAGGGTAGAATACGGGGGCGCTTCAAATTTAGTGTCAGATGATTGAGACTCTAGAGCAAATGCCAGATGAGTTGACCGCAGTGTTGGTTTACCACAGAGCAGGTTTGGCATGATGTGACAAGTTTGTCAGGTGCCTTGGAAACGAGATGCTCCACTTTGTGGACGCCACACCCCAGGGGCAGTCTACTCTGACTGCAACTGATGGACATATATTATGTATATTAAATCCAGAGAAATCAATGAAAGGCAAGAGTTGATGACTAAATCAGATGTGACAGATCCTGATGATCATGAGAAGTGATCTGCAGGAATTTGCAACCAATCAGCTACAAGAAATGGTGATAAAATCTGAGTCACATTAGATGATTCAGTGAATCCCAGAAATCCCTAAATGAGTTCAGATTTGGCTCTGTACTTCCAACAAAACTAAGATGGAAAAAAAGCTTTGGTGAACAAAGTTTAAAAAGAAAAGTGCCACCAACAAATGTTACCACAAAGTTGTAAAAACACAATTGCCAAAATATCATTGTACATTGTAGCATTAAGATGACAAACACCAAAAACACAGTGTATACAGTAATGACAGTGTATATTGACATATTATTACTGAGGCAAAGGCAGTAGGACAACATTTAGGTAGAGTGAGTAATGACACAGTGTCCATTAAGGCAGCATCATCAATTACTGATATTTTTTTTTTTTTTTTTTGATTAAATTAGACAACTAACAGTTGTGTGAGAGAGGTCTTTCTCTACCTTGTATGATTTGTGCTCAGTAGTTCACTAGTTGTTCTGTTTTATATGTTTGGTTTGATTTTAGACTGGATAACCCCGGCACATTCAACCTGGAAAGATCTGACTCATGTCCATATCTGTCTATATGTTTTTTGCACCCAGTTTGTTAATTTAACAAATGAACTGAAATAAATAGAATAATTGTAATGGCTACTCTGCCCATAAAAATGCACAACTGTCTTCCCAGGCTTCTCTCTGAGAACAAGACTAAATTAAACTTACGTGGTTCTGATTTTGAAAGAATTTTAGCGAATTATAGGTCAGAAATGTTCATACAGTTAAATGCTGAAAGGTGTTTTGAATGTCAACAAAGGAAAGCAAATGACTCTTACTTGTTCCTGCTTTTCACTCAGCACAGTGAATATTGAAGAAATGTTCAAGTCCACTAGGTGGAGCTCTTGTAACTCTTATTATTTATTGTCCAACGGTCCAATATAATTTCAATACTCAGCCCTTCAGCGATGTAGCATTTAAGGAAACTGATGCAAATGACACGCTGATGCAGAGACAAGCACAGATTTAGGGGAGAAAAGGGGAGTTATATAAATTCTTTACCTGTGAGACAAAAAAGCAAATAGTTCCCAAAACAACAAGTTAAAATCGTAGTCAATCCATACAAAAGACAAATTCAGATGACCAATAGGTTCAACAAAGGAGAACAAAAATGTAGTCAAAGACTCAAAAGTTCAGCAATGTAAAAAAACAGAAGACTCTCAATAAAGAACGCAAAATACAAAAACTGACGGATCAAGAACATATGACATCAGGAGGCTTATATATATATATATATATATATATAGGCAAGTAAACAAGACTCTGGTGAACATAATGATTCACTAATTACATCACAAGTGACCAAGTAAATTTAACATGTGACAAACAATCATAAAGGGACACTAAGGATCCCTCGTGGCCAAAAGTGGTATTACAGTCCAGAACACAATCCAAAACCTTCAGTCTCTGAAGACTTCACGAAGGTTACAGTGTATTGTACATAACGGGCATGGGCAAGTTTTTGTAATGGACCCTAACTAAGGGGTAATAATAAGGGTTTTTTGTTTGTTTGTTTGTTTTTTGAGGAAATGAGATAAAGTAGAAAATTCAACTGTTCAAAATCAGATCAAATCAAATAGATATCATAAGCAGGTCCACCCTGGAGACCTAGTGGCAATTACAGAAGCTCGTCATTCAGAGACATTTGAGACATTAGGTTGGGCAGGACACTGGTCCAGAAATGTGCATAACGCAGTCGTATCCTCTCTTTCACAGAGCTGCTGTTCATCTTAGAGCTGATCTCCAGGGATTGATGAGTGGTGATGGTGAATCTGGGCCACCTAACAGGCACCCTCAGCTCTCCACTGTTGGGATCTCTGTGGACACAAGTAGAAAAAAGTAAAACTGGATTTAAGGTGTCATACATCAGCTTTTTATTACCATTTCAAATTCAAAAGCAGTGAGTAAATTGTGTTTGTGTTCTTTTTTTTTTCAGAATTATACCCAGTTCGAGCAAAGTTGGTCCAGTAAGAAATCATGTAGGCAGAAACGTTACGGTGTTGAGGCCAGTATCCCGGCAACTTGAAAGGCTTTCCAAAAACATACTGCAGGTCATCAGCATGGTCAGCTCCAAGCCAGAGAGGATAGGACCTGCTCGTGCCAGCCAAATGGTTTGGCTCAGAGAAGAGGTAGGAATAGGTACGGCCTTTTCTTAAATAGGAAGAAAAAACATCAGATGACGCTAACAAATTTACTTTTTTTATATACTTTCCTGCTCATCTTTTATCTGTCATCACAAAAAGGTGGGTATAAAATGAATCTATACAAATAGACATTCTAACTGTAACGTGACACCCTGTTCTCACCTGGCAGTGGAAGCATGATGGTAAAGAGCAGCCTGCGTAGGCACAAGGAAGCTGTAATCTGTTTCAATGTCAACAAGAGTCCTCTTGACAGTTTCCAGAATTGGATTTAATCCCCAGGTTGAGGTGTATGTGGAGTAGGCAATGTCCAAACCAGCCTTTCCCTTCCCCTTAGTGTACAAAGCTAGGAGCTTCTTCACATCTTCACTAAAAACAGAGTGATGTGAAAATTTGAATTTATCTAAATGAATCTAAATTTAATCTAAATGTTAGATATTAAACATATACATACGGCCACAACCTCTTTTCATTTTAGAAGATTACAGCAGAGATGTTGCTTATGAGCAAGACTAAGAAAGACCACTTTTAGACTATGATGCTAAATCACTGTGGACAGATTTATTGCATAATTGATAATTATATTTTGCATAGTTTGATACTTTTTTGATACTTTAAACTCACATAGTGGTGATCACCAGAGGATAGTTGATTGAGGGCACATCTAAAGCAGTGAAGACATGTCCATCCATGTTGTTGACTCCAGCAATGTAGTCGATGTCAGCTGCATTATGGAACAGGTTGTATGGCTCATCAGGCAGGAAGTCGCCATCAATTACAGCCGACAAGAACAGGTTATCTACAACAGGGCCTGATAGAGGCAGATAATCATTCGGATATCTAGTGCAAACTTTATATACATCTGAGTACATTCATACAGTGAAACTCATTGTGTAAACTCTACTGCTATTTGCCTAAGGGTAGCCTCAGCTTGCCAGCCATTGTCAGGGCCACAGGATCAGTGTTTTTCAAACAGGCACTCATATTGTGACCAGTTGTGCAGTTGACCTTTAGGGCAACCTAGTGAGAAAGGACAAGGATTCAACTTATCTCTAATTTCTTAGTGCTGATTTTATACACAATTAATTTTAAATTGCTGTTCATTATTTTGACTAACAGTACAAGCACAGCATTTCACAAGGATGTTCTGTACCTCCTTAGCGAACTTGCGGGGGTTTCTGTTGACAGCCCTGGGGCAGAGGGCAACACCACTCTGAGAGATGGCTCTCTTGATCAATCCTTTGTTGTGTGGAGTGAGAGTCTTTTTGGGAGAACAGACACACAAAACAGAAAAAAACTATTTATATATTATTTTAAATAAACAAATTTACAGATGGTTCATTCATTTGTATTTATTTCTTTAAAAACCCATGTACAAATTGCTCTTGATGGATATTTCTCTGATCCTTCCACACTCAAGCCTTTGACGGCAACATCAATTAGTCTGTGAGGGGTCAGTGCTCAGCACTCAGAGGTTGAATTTAGAGCTGGCCCAGTCAACCATAGGAAAGTCCTCTCACCTGGAGGCTGACACTAACTGCTCCTGAACCTTCTCCAAAGATGGTGATGTTGCCCGGATCTCCTCCAAATGAGCGGATGTTTCTGTGCACCCAGGTAATGGCAGCATGCTGGTCCCACAAACCGTAGTTTCCTGTCAAAAGCCCCGAAACCAAACAAACAAACAAAAAAGTTAAAGTAACTATAGCCAGTCAAATGTTGTTGATGTAAGGAAATAAACCAACATCTACCGGGCAAATTCGAATCTCCAGTGCTCAGGAATCCCAGAGTTCCCACACGATACCCCAGTGTTACCACAATAACATTTCCTCTGTCTGCGATCTCCTGCCCACTGTACAGATAGTTGTCCTGAATGTTAGGTCCCATTGAACTCCCAACAAGGAAACCTCCTCCATAAATCCAGACCATGACTGTCAAATTTCTGGACACTAGAAGACAGAAAGATAAAAATGAGTTTGCCAGTTGCAAACACATGAGTGAAATATGAAAGTTTTTTTCAGCATCTACCTGAGCGGCCATGAGGAACCCAGATGTTGAGGTAAAGACAGTCCTCACTGCCAACTGTGGAAGTCATAGTAAGGTTTAGCTGAAGGCATCTGTTCTTGAACTTAGTTGCCCTCAGTATACCTGAACAGAAACACAGAGTTCAGTTAGCTGCCGTCAATTCCAGGGATGTCATTTATTTAGAGACCAGCATTAACATTTGCTTTCAAAGTAATAGATCAATACTGATACTTAGCCACTCAATGAGAATTTTAATTTTGCTGCTTTAAAATGTAACCTAGAAAGTGAGACCAGGGCTAAAGGAAGAATAAAGGATAATGAAAAAGAAGCAATTCACTCAGCAAACATTACTCCTTGTTATATTCAGGTTTGCTATGTCAGCTAACACTGTCCAACATAAACTGCTGGTCATAGTGTCAAGTGTGACAGGAATAGTAAAAGCCCTGAGAGAACTACATGAAAACGATACAAGTGCAAGAAAGCAGGATGGATTCAGCTCCATCTAGTACTTGCTAAAGGAATTTAACCTTTTATTATTATCACTGCAATTTAAATATTCTAACATAATTCTAGCTTTTTATAACTATACCTGTAAAAAATAGTTTTATAACTTTATTATGTTAGAATTTCAGTGAATCGACCAACCGTTCCAGCCGGGATGACGCTTTGGTTTCTCAAACCTTCCAGGTACATCTGCAAAGGGAATCCCCTTGAAAACATCCATGTAACGTTGGAGTCCAACACGAATTGTCTTCCCTTTTACCAGGCCTCCCTCTGTGCGCACCACCCCAAGCTATAAACATAGTAAAATGATCAGTCAACCTAATGGAGCAGAATCTGAATGTCATGTGTACCACCTAGAATGTATCAGTCTGTAAACTGCAAAAAAAATATTTGCGTTAAATTTAGTAGTAAAATTATGCATTGATGCTGTGTGATTGTTTTTTGTATGTTTGGCATCTTTAGGAAAGGTATCATACAACTGACGACTGAGTGAAGTAACAGCAATCAAACAACAAGCTATTTTCAAAATATCTCATGCAGATGATAAAGCTATCAAGACTATCAGAGTATTATAATCTATATAATAAATATCATAATAAGTCAAGAATATAGCTATTAGAATTTCAATTAGTGTTTCAATTTCAATTAGTTTTACCTAAAACTCACACTTTTCTCACACAAATAATGTACTTTAAGTGTCACACACATTACTTTGATGACAAACACTTAAAGCACCAAAACTAATAGCATTTCCATCAGCTCCATCTGTGCTATTTAGAACTAATTAGCAAATGTCGGTGAACATGTTAAATATTACCACTGAAAAGTTAGCATTGCCATTGTGAGCATGATATATTCCTGGCATTAGTATATTCAGCTCAAAGTAATACTAACATGGTTGTAGACCATGTAGTTTAAAAACACTGAATTTCATGTTGTGTTCATGAATGATCAAAAATACTTACAGAGGTTGAATAGGTCATTTCCAGAAACACGGCAACAACAACTAAAATTCCCAGCTTTACCATCATGACCAAACTGTGACAACCTGGTTCACACCTAGTCTTTTATACAAGTGAACAACTCTGCCATTCACAACTGATTGGTGCGCACGCTGTGATCATGCTATGTTCACTCCTAGAAGATAAATATCTAATACATTTGTGCAAACAATATTTGTATAAACTAGTGTGATAGAATTGATCTAACTTAATGACAACAATGTCCTCAAACACTGAGGAGGATTTTCTCTGGTGTGACACAACACTGGCCTGGGCTGCTGGCTATGCCAATAGTCAAACACAATTAAGTATTCAAACATTACTGTGTTTATTGAATGTTCAATGGGTGGTGTAGGAGCTACAGTAGCATGAATGAACAATATTAAGTTCAGCTCACAGCTTAGGTTTCATGAATGACATGCATTTACCAGCTCTCATTTTGTGCCTCTGTGCTTCAGGTTATCACCTATGTGAATAAGCTGACGTCAGTTAATGGTTTTGATTGGCACATGTGCTGCAGCGCCCATTCAATTAATCATTACGCTATCAAAGTAAAACAATGAGAAAAGGATGTGCAATGTGATTGTGTCTCCAACATGCAAATGCACTGCTGCCAAAAGAAATTAATAATATAACAAGGACCGAGAACAAGGACACTGAGTGATTCAATGCAGAGGATTTGATGCAGATGTTCTTCAAATAATTCACAATTGAATATTTGCCAGTTCTTTTCACAAGAAGTTTAGCTGCTGATAGACAGCAGTATATACAGCAGACAGTAATCACAACAGATTTATTATTTAAACAGAAAATGTGTCACTGAGCATCTGTGACATGTTGTGATGGAAGGCTGGGAAGGGTGCTGATCCAAAGGCGAACAAAACGTATCCTCATTTCATAACCAATGGAGTTCTCATTCATCTTGGAGTTGATCTCCAAGAAAGGGTGTCTATTGCTGGTAAATTCAGGCCAAATTGCAGGCACCTTCATGTTTCCTTCATTGGGGTTTCTGAAAAAAGAAAGAGAGGGATAAAAACTTTAATTTTGTTATTAAAGTATCAAAATTTGTCAGTGGTGTACAAATGTGAGGTGCGTTATACCCAGTTCTGGCAAAGTTAGTCCAGTATGCAATCATATAGCCGGACAGGTCTCTGTGTCTGTCTCCATAAGCCTTTGGTGTGGTGAAGGGTTTGCCAAACACAAACTGCAGGTCGTCTGCGTGGTCCGATCCCACCCAGTCATGGTAGGGCTTTCCTGGTCCAGCCATTAAACTGGGCTCAGACAGCAGGTAGGAGTAGGTACGGCCAGACCTGTTAAAGAACATCATGGTGATCAGTCTGATTTGAAGTCTTTAATTGAAAATTCTGAAATTTTACTGTTTCCTATAGCAACTAAAGTGTTTTAAGCATAAAGATAAAGCACTCACGTTGCCTGAGCAGCATGCAGGTAAAGGGCAGTTTGAATAGGGACTAGGAAAATGTAATCAGTCCCAATGTCTATAGCAGATTTCTTGATGGTTTCCTGGCTGGGTTTTGACCCCCAGTGAGATGAGTATTCAGCAAAGGCAATCTCAAAACCAGCTTGCCAGTCCTCGGTATAAGCAGCAAGGAGCCTCCTTACATCCTCTCTGCAAAGAAAAAAAATAATGCAGAGAGCTCTGTTAGTGAAAGGACTTCACATTTCTTCACTTGTTTTCTTTGTTAAAAGTTCAGAGCTATAGGAATGTGTCAAACAAAAAGATCTCCCCTGTAAAGAAAAATCACCCTTACACAGGAATCTCATGAGTCTTGTTACTAAATGAAGGAATGTCCTTAGAGGTGAAGAGGTGTCCATCCATGTTATTAACCCCTGCAAGGTAGTCAATGTCCGCGGCATTGTGAAACAAGTTGGCAGGTTGATCAGGGAGGAAATCTCCATCAACAACAGGAGACAGGAGTGCTTGTTTCACACCAGGATCTGAAATTAAAAACAAATACAATAATACAGTTTGTTTTGCTGGTAAAGAATGTTTCAGCTCAATCTAACTATACTGTGGCATAAGAGTCTCAATTTAACTAAATGATGATGTGGCATGTACGCCTGATTTGTCAATGTTGAGTAATAATGCTCACAGTCTGGGGAGCCTTGTTGGATGGAAGGAGCAGCCATGGTGAGAATCCCAGCATCAGTTGATTTCAGACAGTCCACCATCCTGTCATCAGTAGGACAGCCAACGTTTCTAGCAACCTGAGCACATGGTATGCAATCAATCCATGTCCATGTGTCTGCTCAGTATGTTTCCAGAGTAAGATCCCTTGTTTCATTATGTCTGGCCTCATCTGCCTCATGCTACCATATCTCCCTGGACTTTAAAAGCTCACTTTTATCACAAGATAATGCCACCATTTCAGCTCATTTCACTCAACTACCCAAATTCCCCTCCACTATGGAGGCTGCTTAATTTTAATTCATGCTAATCTATGTCTGTCAATTATATGGGATCCTCAGGAAAGTCATTTCAGACCAAAAGTCAAATTTGTATGTAGATTCTAGACAGAGTTCTGCATGGTAATATGTGCTTCTATCACCTCTTCTTAGGATTTCCATGCTCAGTTCAACACCAGGCAGACAGCCTTTTAATAAAAAGATAGAGACCAGCCTGTGCAACCTTGCCTCCCAAAGACTCTACTCTTGAAGAGTGCAGACACTCAAATCCACCCATAGCTCTCAACCAGAGACACCAGGCCTCCATGGTTTTCTGACCACTATGTAGTTAATGTCAATTTTTGACAATATATTTTGAAAATAGTAATTTCACTAAAAAAAATTAATATAAATACCAGTGAAATGAGGGCACCATTATCCGGTTGGCTTGTTACACGCAGGTCACCATTAGCAAGTTAATCAACCTACAATGTTCATTATAAAGACATTCACAACATTTTAATGTGTATGCACTGTTAATATACAATTACAATATGTTATAATGACATACCTCCTCTGCAACCTTGCGTGGGTTAATGCTGAAAGCCCAGGGACAAAGGGCGACACCACTCTGTGAGATAGCTCTCTTAATCAGCCCTTTGTTATGAGGAGTGAGAGTCTGTGAAGAAGACAGACATGCAGTGTTAAAACTATATTAAAAATGAGTTTGTAGTTGTTCTTAGTTACCAATTTTCCTAGCTTAATCAATTCAAAAATTAAAATGATATTTTCAGGCCTCGTACTTCTCACAAAAAAGCACCTGTGGTTTTATATTAATGTGTGTTGCATTGCACAAAACCCTTATCCTGATACCATGTTTCTTTTTCTAAAGCTCCTCACCTGGTAGCTAACACTAGCTCCACCTGCAGATTCTCCAAAGAGGGTAATGTTGTCAGGCTCTCCTCCAAATGAACGGATGTTTCTGTGAACCCAGGCGATGGCGGCGTGCTGGTCCCACAGACCGTAGTTCCCTGTTATGGTGTCAAATTTTGAGTCAAAAGCCCACTAACACAGCCAACATGTCTGCTGAAACACATGCAACAAAACTGGGTTTTAACATTGCTCCACTTTATCCCCTCAATAACATAAAAAGTAATAGGATTTCTTCAGAATTTCAGTCCATATTTACTTCACTTACCAGGTAAACTAGAGTCGCCTGTGCTGAGGAAGCCCAGTGTTCCCACACGGTATGCCACAGACACCATGATAACATTGCCCTTGTTTGCAATTTCTTGACCGCTATAGAGATAGTTGTTCAGAAAATTTGGCCCCATAGAGCCACCGACCATGAAGCCTCCCCCATAAAACCAAATCATCACTGGGAGGTTTGATGACACTTGAGGAAAAGGAGAAAGGTGAATTAAAAGAAGAAAAGAAAAACAACCTCCTCTTGTGTACCAGTGTTTCTAACATTAATACACAAAAAGATATAAAAGATACCATGTCGACCATGAGGAACCCAGATGTTCAGGTAGAGGCAGTCCTCACTACCAAAAGTTGAAGACTGAAGTATGTTCATCTGGAGACATCTCTTGGCAAACTTTGTTGCCTTCAGTATGCCTGAAGATGAAAGGAACACTGATCATTTCTTTTCAGTGTTAAAGGCGTATTGTTGTATTGTTCGATGTGAGATTTCTACGCTTCTGTATATTCTGCACAGATAAATTCTATTGTTGAACTCTGTTTGGTCAGGTTAGATGTGAACAGACCTTCCCACCCAGGGTGAGGCTTTGGTTTCTCTAATAATCCTGGTTTGGCAGCAAAGGGAATTCCTTTGAACACATCCACGGAGCGGAAAAGACCAAGGGGGATATTTTGTCCCTGAACACTGCCACCTTCCGTCTGCACCACACCCAGCTGGAGCATAGTCACAAAAAGAGCTTTTAAGTTCAGTGACAGCATATAACAATGGTGGTTTCTATTGAAAACAAAGCACATTAAAAAATTAAATAAAATAACACATTAAAATTACATTTTTAAAAAGACATAAAGGTAGCACATCTGTATCTGATGTTAAAGGGCTGGGGTAGTTATCTTTATTTTTTCCCACTTTCCCCATCTCCAACTCAATACATATTATTAGACTGTTAAATCTCATTCTAATAATATGTAATCATGTCATTTTTAACAATTGTCATATCCCTCCAGTAACAAAAGTTTTATTTTTGTTACCCCATAATTTGCCAAACTTGTCAAAGCTTTTGATCAATACATGTATATTAAATTCATACAGACTTACCGTGGCAGCTGACGCTGTTCCAAGTGCTACAAAAGCAACCAACAAAACCCTCAGTTTCCCCATTACTGCTCAAGAATAAATGCCACTTCAGGTGCTTATATACATGGGCAACCATGACCTGACCTCGACCCAATCCTTTGACCTTTGATGGGAAACAGCATGCTGAGAGCTATGCCATGCATCAAGTGAAGTAAGTTTCACCATTCTTTGTATCGTGTTGTATTAATAACATATAGACTGACAAAACCATGTTTGATGGAAAACAGTGTCCAAGTCTCATGAAGATTTGAACAGATAATCCAACCCCACAAATAAAATATAACTAAACATTACCAGCAAATATGTTTTGAAAAGGAAGGACACTGTGCTTGTTGCATATGATAAACAGTGCATACAGTGTAGATATACTATACTACGATACAAATTCAGTTCTTTTAAAGTTGATAATGAATGTAAAGTGTTGTTGATTTACACAAACAGGTGGAGTAATTCTCAGATTAGAGCCAAAGACCACACAGTTTGTGATAAGATAAAGACTGAAATATCTCCACACCTCCAAAGTGCTGCAGCTGGTTGATGCATGAGTTTGAACTTTGGTAATTTTGCTCATACTAAAGGTTAAGAAAGGTCAAATGTTTTCTTTAATCTTCTGTAATCACCAGTCAGTATAACAGTTGGCTGCTGAGCAGCTCCTCTGTTTTAAGCACGTAAATTTTCCCAAGAATTTCGAAAATTTGCATTCACATATGTATGCAAAGGTGTTACCGGCTTCATACCGTCCACGGGCTGAGCCTCTGAGCGGTCTTCCACTCATCTGACAGGGATTCGGCACTGGGCTCGCTGCTACTGAGGGAATCCTGGTTAGATTATATTCTTCCATTTAATAATATGTGTAACAGTGTAGTTTATTATGTGTTTATTATTTTAATTATGGATTTTATGTTGTTACCATTAGCATTGTTCTTGTTATATTATGTTACATTCAAAATACTCCTGTCCACTACACCAGTTGCGCAGAGTAAAAGAGATAATAAAACAATGTAGAAAACAACCACTAAGCCTAGATGCTGTTAGTAGAGCCAGTATCATGTTAACAATGCATGAGACAATTAAGCAGAAATATGTTTACAGCGTCGGGGAAGAGTTGATAAAGGAGAATGCCAGTTTGACAGGTGGGAACTGACAAGCTATAGCTAGCATGGCTAGTACATGTTTACTGAATGTTTTTATCTAATCTTATTACATAATGATGGCAGCTAGATATACATAAAATGTTGTTTGCATTTCTGTTCTGTCGTAGACTAGCGCTAGCCCTAGTTTCTATAGCAACTCACCAGGACGCTCTGCAAGCCAATATCCCCTGTGACGTCATCACCAAGTTGCATTAAAATAAATAAATAAACAACTACAACAAAAATGACAAAAACTGTAATTTGACTGCTTTTGTAGACAATTGGCATCTCAAATGTATATATCATATATTTAGGGCTTTTTGTTCACCTTAATCAAAAGTGGTGGTTAACCTGCAATATACACTTTAACTGTTTAATTCACTTATCACAACATTTGAGTTGGCATTGGCATCTGCTATTCCTGTATTTTACACAGTTCATGAATACATTCTGTCACTGACTCATCTAAAGTTTGAGCTTCTGAACTTGAACTTGAACTTGAAATGCACCATAATTTGGCAGTACATCTTAAACAAAGTTTAAAGGCATTAATTTAGGAAAAATAAAGACAAAAGTAATGGGTTTCTGACTATGTAATAAAAAAGTTTGGTACATATCAAACTGCTCAGCAACTGCAACAGCAAATCTTTTATTCTTAAATAGCTAATTAAAAATTGTAGAGTAGCTATGTTAGCTCTCTGTGCAAATCCACTTCTTTAATCTAAACTAATCCTTATATTGTTTATAACTACAAGAATAATAGTAGAAAATACCTATTAGCAAACAGTGTCTAATAAGTTTGCTTATTTAGCCACACAGCTTACATAACTGTCCCAAATAAGCCATCTAAGCTAGCTAGTCTTCATTTATAATTCTGAATCTTGAGTTATTTGAGTCTGTCTGAAGTTTCATTGTGGAAATTTTCACCTTGCCCTTTGTCTTCATTTACTGTATCATGACACCTCATTGCATGTTAAACTGTGTTAAATGTCAACTGCCATTTTGACATTGTGTGTTAGCTAGCTTATTCAGGTGGATTGGTAACAGAATGTCAGTATATTGGTCTCACATTCAACCCCAGTATTTCTGTTGATGTTGTGTTTTCATGCTCAATGTTTCTCTATGTTACTTCAGACCACGCCTCTCCAATCTGTCCAGTTTCTCACCAGATGGCTGCCTCTACACACACCTGTTTCCATTTATCTAACCTTTCTCTCTGTATACCTTCCTGTTTCCTCTCACCAGTTGTCATACTGTCTTTGTGCTCTTTGCCAAGCTCTTCAGGCCTGTGTTTGTACACCCGCCTGATTCCTGTTGGTGATTATTTGTCTGCCTGCTTGGCAATAATTCTGCTTTCCACCTTTTGTACCGTTGCATGCATGTTTTGTTTGCCTTTATTGAACAATCCAGTCTCAGTTTCAGACCTGCCATCACTGACTCACTGTTGTTCCCTGTTGTGATGTTTTCAAATATTGAATGTACAGTCTGAAGATTATGGCAATAAAATATACCAACTACTATATCAACACAAAATTCTGCTCTACTCATAAAAACATGTACATGAAGAAGCACAAAGCGTTGTTATAGGTGCTATAATAATTTAATATTTCGGTATTGAACTCACAGGAAATATCATGGTAACTGTAGCATCAGTTGCAACAATGCTGAGCCAAATTTTTTCAAAAAAATCCAAAACTCAAAAATTTATTTAGCACTGTTCAGCTAAATAGTCTATTTAAATGTGCACATAATTAAATAAAACCAAAAAAATAAAGTTTTGACCCATCATTATTTATTTTATTTTTTTTACAAACTAATACTGACAGAGGTCTGCAGGGTCACCCTGCAGGTAAACATCTCTTTATTCCAGTGTGGGAAGGCTGGGTAGGATGCTGGACCAGAAATGGACATAACGCATTCTCATCTTCTGTCTCACATAGTTCTTGTCCATTTTAGAGTTGATCTCGAGGAACTGGTGGCCACTGGTGGTGAATTTGGGCCAAGTCGCAGGCACCCTCAGATCTCCTTTGTTGGGATCACTGTGGATAAGAAAAAAGGGATAGTGAGATAGTGAGTTCTATTTTTTTATTTCTATCTTCAGGAATATTCTATGTGATTTCTGTGATGATCCAATGTCTTATGTCTGAAGAGATATACCCAGTTTTGGCAAAGTTGGTCCAGTAGGCAATCATGTAGCCAGAGACGTCACGGTGGCGAGGCCAGTATCCCAGTGGTGTGGTGAAAGGCTTTCCAAACACATACTGCAGATCATCTGCGTGGTCGGCTCCCATCCAGCTGGGGTATGGTCTTCCAATGCCACCCATACGATTGGGCTGAGAGAACAGGTAGGAGTATGTGCGGCCAGTCCTTGAAGAAAAATATAAGGATGTGATAGGTGAACTCTCACTTTGACAAAAAGGTAAAGGTAAATTAGATCAAGATTAGAACAAAATGTAAAGTTTCTGTCCTCACGTGGCATTGGAGGCATGAAGGTAGAGGGCAGCCTGTGTAGGAACAAGGAAGATGTAGTCTGTTCCAATATCAACAACGGTTCTCTTGATAGTCTCTTGGCTGGGATTTGATCCCCAGTTTGAAGTGTATGTGGAATAGGCATTGTCCAAACCAGCCTTTCCCTTTTCCTTAGTGTATGAACCCAGAAGCTTCTTCACATCCTCACTACATTTGGGAAGAGAAAGTTTGAAAGAAAAGTCTGATAGCTTTAACACTTCCACATTTCTCACTAAAGCATGGTAAGTTGCTCTGAGTAGATGGCAGAACTTACATATTGGTGTCCACCAGAGGGGAGTTGATAGAGGGAACATCTAAACCAGTGAAGATGTGTCCATCCATATCATTGACTCCAGCAATGTAGTCAATTTCAGCTGCATTGTGGAAGAGTTTGGAGGGGTCATCGGGCAGGAAGTCGCCATCAATGACAGCAGACAGGACCAGGTTTTCTACAAGGGGATCTGAAAGAGGCAGACACAATCAGACACTTAATGTACAGGATACTAAGTGTATCTTTTAAACATAACTGGCAGTCTAATTTGCCATGCGCTACATCTTCTTCTTAGGTCATGGGAAGTGACAGCCTTACTATCAGGTGAGCTGGACAAAGAGAGAGTGCCGGCCATTGTTAGGAGCACAGGATCAGTCATCTTTAAACAGGAGACCATGTTCTCATTAGTGGGGCAGTTGACCTTCAGAGCAACCTGGGAAGAAAAGTCAAATCATCTTTAAATGTTTCCTAGCCCCAAAAATATAGATACATTTAAGTACCTATTAACTTTTTTTTTTTTTTTAAATTAAGAAGTGAAACACTGTTTTTTCTTCAATTTTACCTCTTCAGCAAATCTGCGGGGGTTCTTAATTACACCCCAAGGGCAAAGTGCGACACCACTCTGGGAGATGGCTCTCTTGATCAGCCCCTTGTTGTGAGGAGTGAGTGTCTGTGGTCAAAAAGAAAACAGATCAGTTAGAGTTGTATTTTTTTATAATCAGTTGCATTTTATCAACTGTCAAATCAAAAAATTGTTTGCTTTAATGGAGCAATGCACACTATGAGATAAATGTTCAGATAATAACAGTAGTAACGTCTCACCTGAAAGCTAACACTAGCTCCACCTGCAGACTCTCCAAAGATGGTGATGTTGTCAGGATCTCCTCCAAATGAACGGATGTTTCTGTGCACCCAAGCGATGGCAGCTTGCTGATCCCACAGACCGTAGTTTCCTGACAAGAAGATGGAACAGTTTTTTATAATTGCTTTGCACAACTCTGTGACTGTTGTGAAAGAATAAACTGGAATCTACCAGGCAGACTAGGGTCTCCAGTGCTCAGGAAGCCCAGAGTTCCCACACGATATCCCAGTGTCACCACAATAACTTCTCCTCTTTCTGCGATCTCCTGTCCACTGTACAGATAGTTGTCCAAGAAGTTAGCACCCATTGAACCTCCAACCAGGAAGCCTCCACCATAGATCCAGACCATGACGGGAAGATTTGTGGATACTAGAGATCAGAGAGAATCAGAACTTATTAGTGTGTTGGTC
The DNA here is from genome assembly GCA_016801845.1 of Polydactylus sextarius. Lineage (NCBI taxonomy): Eukaryota > Metazoa > Chordata > Actinopteri > Polynemidae > Polydactylus > Polydactylus sextarius. The sequence goes on from CM028922.1 coordinate 9,539,012, forward strand.
TATGAAGAATGTTACTTTGGGGACTTGTCTTCTATTGTATTGACTTGTATTTACTTGAACCACTATGAGGAACCCAGATGTTGAGGTAAAGACAGTCCTCACTGCCTCTGGTTTCAGTCATGATCAGGTTCACTTGAAGGCATCTCTTCCTGTACTCAGTGGCCTTTAGGACACCTGACAGAAACCATGTAAGAAAAGGATTCATTTCCAGGAGCAATCATGATTTTGATGCTCATTTACCTCTAAAACTAAAAAGACTTAGTTACCCTGCTCCCACAAATAATCAATCAATTGCCTGAATAAGCAAAGATAAATATTTTACAGTTTTACAGAAAATTCAATAAGAAAGCTTGTTAGATTTGGCTTCTGGGGTTATTAATGACTCTTGTTGCAAACAGAGCTAACAAAGCCTAATTCTATTTATTCATTTCATTTCGTCTAAAAGTAAAACTCAGAAGGTGAGAAATTCAGTCAATCTACCCACCGTCCCAGCCAGGGTGACGCTTTGGTTTCTCAAACCTTCCAGGGATGTCAGCAAAGGGAATCCCCTTGAAGATATCCATGTGACGACGGAAACCAAGGCGAATATTCTTGCCCTCCACCATACCTCCCTCTGTGTACACCACCCCAAGCTACAGACATTAAGCACAAAGCAAATGAATTAAAATTTTGAAACAGTACTTCATCTATAGCATTTTATGCATTGCGTTTAGGTTTGATTCCTCAGTCTGATTGCTTGGAGAAAAAAACTGAATCAAATAAAACCATGTGATAGAGACATATCTTAGTCCCTACACTATATGATATGAATAACAAGCATAATTATTTGATTAAGCGCAGCAGCTTTATTTCATTAAATATGTGGATGCAAATATTATAATATTTTTAGATAATATTTGAACATATATTTTTGTGTGACACTTACAGAGGCCCCAGAGACCGTCTCCAAAAACACAGCAACAGCAACAAGTATCCCCAACATCATCATCTTCACCACCATCTGAGAACCAGGTTGACTGCAGGTCAGGCTTTTATGAAGGGACAACTCCCCCAAACACCTGACCAGGGGCCAGCCTGTGGGCACGTTTCCCAATGTTATATAACAGATGGTATTTAACCAACAGCATTTGCTTTAATACTTACTGTAGGTTCCACTGAAAACATATTCAAACCTCTTTGGCTTAAACTAAATTATGAAATATTAAATCTAAATATATATTATAGCTTCTCAATGCAGGAAACAGTGGAGTGAAGTCAATAGTGTTAAGTGCAGTTGGAAAGGTACATGTAGCAATGTTGTGGGATTTAAAATATCCATTTAATAAAAACATCAAAAACCTTCTTTTGTACTTGGACATTCACCAAAGCCAATTAATATGAACCATTTAGCAACTGCACCTATTTTACTTATTCGTGATGTTAAATGTAAATGGTAAAAATACATAATAGTAATAATTATTTATTTATTTCTTGTGATTATATCGTATTATTAAAATATGGTTGGAACAACCAAAGGTCTTTTGCAATTGTGTACCAGGGAGCTAACCACTGCTGAGTTGACACAGCTGTCCAACTTAACTCAAAGTCACACTGCGGTGGCCGACTCATCCCGGTTTGACATATTTAATTTATTTTTAGTGATTTATTTTTCAAATACTGCAAACATGGAGTTACTATCTTACCCGCATTTTATAGAAGTCGGAAGAAAAACTACCTTGAAGATGAATCTTAGAGTATAATTCCAGTCAATGATTAATTAATTTTACTTTTTTTTTAAAGAATAAGCCATAGAAGACCACACATGCCTGTGTCTTTAAAAGTTAAAACATGTCACATATTTCAAATCTAACTGCACAAAATTTGTGGTTTGCAGCTCAAAATGTTAATCAATGTAAATGGAAATCATATAAAAGTTTAATATAAACCAGCAAGGAGCCAGCAGATGGCAGGAGACATTTTGCAGTGTGCTTGGACACAGTAAGAAAAAAAAATCTCTGCTTGTGTTCAGCTGGAGAAAATATTTTCACAACTAGATTTTGACTCATATAGGCAGTCGTGAGACACTATAGACATGTAGAAAAACTATGTTTATGATTAAATAAAAATAAAATTGGCCATAAAACTGAACCCTGAGGAGCACCAGTTATAAAGACTCAGTTATAAAGATGACACAGTTCCCACACAAACCAAAAGAAATACTTTTATTTTTTATTTACATTTAACTAAGTTACATTACATTTTACAGAAACAATTAACACAAAATATTATCAGTCACATGTCATCAGAATGGTTTCCCTTTTTTTTTTTTTTTTTTTTACATGTAATCCAGAATTTCTGTCTCCATTTCATTTTCACTTCCCTCAGACGGCTGAAAGTCGTCATCGTCGTCTTCCTCGTTCTCACCTTCTCCTTCCTCTGCATCCACATCTCTCATCATAGGTTTTGAACATTTCCGTCTGCTTCTCTTGGGGATTTCTGGCATCTCTGAGGATGAAAAAACAACAGTTCACAGTTAATGTCAAGACCATTAGGTGTGATGAGGGTTCGTAAGAGCTTATTGCTCCAAATGAGCGTCTATCACCAGCTTTGGTCACAGAACGTGGCGTCCGAGAAGTGACCCTGAATGTACGTGGACATCTTCCTTACCTGGTTTCTGTGCTCGGACGACCTTCTTGAGCATGGCTGAGATCATGTCCCTCAGCGTGTCGGTGGTGCCGACGACACACCAGCCGTCACGCTCGTTGCAGACGGCTTCGTTGCTGCTGTTCTGCTCGATCGTCTTCTGGATACTGGAAACACATAAAACAGATGCATTACAAACCAGGTGAAAAGGTAAATGCATTAACATCTGACGATATCTGTTCTTTACTTAATAAGACTTAATTAGCCACTGGGATAAAATGTACAACCCACTCAGTGGGATGTAAAGTGACTAAATTTAGCAGCTGCAGTATCTAAGTGACTTGTACATCAATGAATCAATAATGAGAATCCAACAATATAACTACAACAGGTTATTTATATTTGATTCTTCAAGGATATTTTGATGCTAATATTTTGCACTTTTACTAAAGTAACATTTTGAAAGCTCACCTATGCTATGGATACTTTAATACATAGAGTGAGCAATTCTAATAATTACAATTGATATGATGCCACTTCATACTGGTATTTGCTTTAACTTGTGGTATTGGTTGAGGGTTAACGTCTGTTAGACTGGTTGTTCCCAGGACCTATTATTATGAATGTGACCGAAGTGATGAATAAAATATAAAACATAAATTCTGGATTGGAAAATCTGGTTTAAAAAAATTAAACATAAAAAAATTACAACATAATCAAAAAAATATACATATTCTGTGGCTGTACTGGTACCAAACCAGAAATAAATACAAAGAAATATACATATATAATTTTCTTCAAATTTAAATAACAAGACCGTGGTGTGTGTGCACATGTGAGCGCGACATGATAATGTACCTTTCCACATCCAAATCACAGAGCTGATAAAACATCTGTCTGTGAGGAGGCAGCATGCCCTCTCTGAAAATGTAGGACGACTCCTGTGGAAATGACACAGAAGTCAGTTTCTGCTGCACGTCTTGTGTTGATTTTGTCTCATGAGATAATAACATGTAACGCTTGAACTTCAACTTTAAACTTAAACCAGAGCCAAATGAATACAACTTTATTTAACAAACCAAAAGAGATTAGAAAGAAACATTTTTAGGAATAAAAACACAATATAAAACATATTAGCGTACCTTTAGCTGGTATACGTTTGGGACTGAATCTCGACTGGTACCCGGACCTTCCTGAGCAGGAAGATCCATCACACTAGCTGGCTGTGGACCTGGGAAAAAAAAGACCGAGCAGCATTTTTTTCCGTCATGTAGTCAGTTTATCTGCACAGCAGCAAAGTGATGGAGATTACAACGTTAACTTATTACGACTGGTTAAATTGGTGACATTATATTAACACTTTTTAAGATGTTTAGGTGACATTAATGCATTAGTGTCCTCTGTAATTATAACTACATACTAACTATAATTGAAATTAAAAAGGACAGATGTAAATAATAAAAATATGATGGCCATCATGCATGTTGGCTTACTGGGACAATGAAGATTCATATACATACATCATCCATAATACATAATCTAAATTAAATTCACCCACTCACCTGATTTGTTGACTGTGATGGGCAGAGTATAGTTAAGGGCACTCCTCTTGGCTTTTACAGGCATGTCAGACAGTGAATAGCCTAAAAGCGGAAAAGCAGGAATCAGTGACTGTTACAACAAGTAACTTCCTCTTAGTAATCCCACTACTTGCCAGTCAATTGAAATACAGTGACCCTTGTCACTGTATTGTACTGGCTCAGGCTCTCACCATGTTTGCTGCTGCAGCGGATCCTGAAGTCCAGCATCTGGTATTTCTTAGCGTTTACGTCCTTGCGGGGGTCATAACCCAGTTTGACCCACAGACTCCTCCACGGCCCTGTCACCTACGAAAGTGAGTCTTATGTTATGTATAATATAGGAAAGAATACTCCACACAGTGCACCCCACATATATAGTTTAAATTCAACATTATAGTCTACCCCACAGTGGGGGAATTGACAGATAAACAGATTTATTTTTGGAATTTTCCATTTCAAGTCCCTCTATGTTCAGCTGCAGGCAGCAACTCCACACTCAGTCAGTCTCACAGATGATTATTCAAATTTCCCTGCCAGCTCACCATGTAGTAGGCAAAGACGGGCAACAGCAGCTTCAGTTTATCAGGGTGGATATTGATGTTGGCCTTGACCGCGTTCCGTGACCAGATGGGACGACTCTCAAACATCTAGGCACAAAATATTTGGTTATGGATAAGATAAACCTTTTTTAAGGATGTTAAGTCATACATGTGAAACATTACATAAAGTCATTTTTTCCGACTTTGAACAGGTGCCATATCTGGAGTTAAACTAGCTGATAATGATGGTGTGGCGGCACTGATTGACAGGTGATTGAGGTGGCCTGATGGAAAAATAACTGGAACGGATGTTTTTCCAAGCATCAGAAAGGACACTGAACAGAGGAGCAATCACCTCCTCATTCCTGATATATAGATAATATACATAATATCCCGCTATAAGGAAGTGGCCATAGTGATGAGAGGCCGTGTATTGTGTTCCCAGAAGCCAGCAACCATAAAAAATAGAACCCCACAAACCTTTCTCATTTGTTTTTCAGCTTCTTTGTCGGAATCCTTCACGCAGACTCGTGCCCAGTTCTGTTTGGCTGCCTCCAGGGGCTCGCTGGGCACTTTGGGATCATTGAAGCTGATGAAAATCGCATTATGCGGCCGACGAGCACGATTTTGACCGATAAAGTTGCCCTTGTTTAAGGGCATCAGGCTATAAACAGAGTGGATGAGAAACAGAATAAACAGATGGAAATTGTAGAGTTTCTAATGTTAGCATCATAAATTATGAAATAAATGAATCAATTTAAATCTGTATCAGTCATGGCCAAATCCAGATAATAATCAGAGTTTAAAGTATATCAACTGTCATCAACTTCTAGCTTACAAGATTATTTAAAGGTGGATTCTGACCTTTGTGTGATGTCAGGCCGGTAGTTATAATCCACAGGACTGTCAAGACGTGAAAAGATGGCTGGGGGTAGGAAGAAAGGCATGGGCTTCTCAAAAAACTCTTGATTCTCTGTTTTGCGAAGGATTATTTTGTCATATAGAGACGTGTCTTTTCCACCCTCTGAATGAACCGCGAGACACTGAAAGTCTGCCATCCCTGCAGACGACAAACATGTGATCAGAACAGCCAACATTGCATCAGTCATTTTTTTTTTTTTTTTAAATCTAATTCCTATCCTGTTGTTTTATCATAATTCTGATATAACCTTGGAATTTATATGTTGTTCCTATGACTCCCAGTACATCCATTTGGAACTCGGCGTCCTTGGGGTTCTTTTTTCTCACCCGCCGCCGCACTCTAAGGAGGAGGTTGTTGGACGGGAAGCGATTTCCACACAGAGAGTGACAGAAAGGATCCTGAGGTCTGTAATGTAGCTCAAGTCGTCTGTTGGGGTGAGCGAAGGTCTGTGGATTGACAGGAAACCAAAGCTGTTATCAGAGCAGTTTAAACACAGTAATGACACAAGGAGAAGTACTTATAGTGATCAACTACAGACACTAAGGTGACATCTGTCACTTTTTAGTTCACTTTAATCCAAAATCAATATGACAGAACACAGCTTATTAAAAAAAAAAGTCAGGTCCAGGATCCATTTACCAAGACCAGATCAGGGGCTTCAATAGCTCAAAACAAATGGCCATGTAGTGGATCTGTAGGTTTTGGTGGCCCCTGGTGGTTCTGGGTTCTTGATTTGTTGCTTGTCTGTTTAAAAGTGCAGCCCTCATGACTTCAAAAGTTTTTGAAACACTAGTCTAAAAAATGAAAATATGAGTTCAACACTATAACTACATAAATATAATAATAATGTTGTTTTAAGGCAGAGAAAGTTAGGATTTAAAAAAAAAAAAAAAAAAAAAAAAAAACCTGACAGCTAAAGCAGCCTGTCCCAGCTGTGGTTTTACTTACTTTGGACACCGCTTGTTCACCCCCGAGAGTGTCCAGCATCTTGTCCACATTGCGGACCACCGCCGGGTACTCCACACACACCAGCCTGGTGTCCCGCAGCTCCAGAGTGGACGAGCTGCCGGGTATATTATCACCTTCATCCTGGGAGGACAAACTCAGCTCTTTCAGAGTAAAATCCAACTTCACATCACTGGCATCCTCCATACTGGCTCTCCTGTTTCTGATATTTAACCGGAAATACTTATAAATAAGCCACAATCCGCATTTCAAAAAAAAAAAAATTCCGCTAAACCGCTTGTAACTACCTCAGCGTGAGTACATGTCCAGGTGCAAAATAAGTCCGGGTGGAAACTCTCCTTCAAAACCATGGTTCCACATCAATTTCTGCAACTGTAATTCATTTCTTTAGAGGAATACATTTAAATTAATTAATTAATTATCTAAAAATTAATTAAAAACCTTAAATTTGCTTTCGTCATTTATATTTTTCTTTTATCAATATATTTTTAAAACACTAAATTCTTTAATATTGTTTTTACAAAATGTGTAACCTCGTATTTGTTCCTTCTTGATGTCTTCATTATATGTTCCTATACTAATCGTAATTTTAAAAAAAAAATTAAGAAGTTTATATGTCACAGTAAACTGTACATATTGTTTTTAAATCTGTTGGCTGCTGCTGTACAGCTTCTCACCACAAGATGGCGTCGTATAACTAAACAATTAAGTCAATGTAGGGAATAAAAATCATGTCACCATTAGTTACACACCAAAGGAAGCGAAAAGTCAAGTAAATAGTTTGTATGAATGATGTGTCTGATGCTATTTCATACACAGGACTATGTCTTTTAACAGTTATTAAAAAGTTTGTGTTGTCAGATGGAGACATCGGCTGTTGTCAGAAGGATTTTGTCAAAGAGGATTTGTGTGCTGTCCCTCCCAGAAACTGTCAACAGACTGTCATCCCCCCAGAGAAGAAAGACTACTGAGAAAACACATGTGTCTGTGTGTTTACTGAGTTATTTAAGATGCTGTCTGATGATGATGTGTACTTTGATTCTAGTTTGTCTTCTTTTGTCGCGTCTTTCCGGAAGTCTGAGACTTAACAGTAGATTTTAACGATGTGGACGATTAACCAGCTTTTTTGTATGATTTTTATTTGAGTTAGTGTATTAGGATTAACTTTTATTAGGTTGTTATCATCCTGTAACTCTATTAACTGGGGGTCAACTTGTGAACGTGATGCTATTTTGTGTCTGACTCAAAACTGGCAACTTGTGATTATCAATGACTTTCATCCATCACGTTCCAGAAAAGGTTAAAGGTTTTTTTTTTTTGCTTCGCTTTAGGATTTAGTGTCACACTTCACTCTTTAACTTGTTTTGACCAAACCCAGCATGTAAATACGAAGTGACATTGCTAGTTTTGATTCATGTTCCTCTGAATTGTAGCGTGTGAGATGTAAAGTCAATAAGAGACCTTTGAAGTTTGTGGAAAGTATATTTGTTCGAGGATGCGTGACAGTTCCTTCTTGCTTCTAGTCTTAGCCTCGAGGCTTAACAGATCCTGAATCAGTCTGTAGTAAATAAACTTGAATCAACCAAAGGTGCCATTAATATGACCGGTAACACCAGTCTGTCCTTACCTGTTCAAGAGATAGATCATACTCTCATATCAAGAGGGTTTTTGTTTGTTTTGTATTTATTATTTTTTTTATTCCAAATTGATTTATGTCTCTTGTGAATCTCAGTTTGTTTTGTCAGATTGTTCACCTCATGATCTTTGTTGTGTATCTGTTCTTGTGGGTTTATGATGTTATGTTGTGGCTTCTTTTGTGTGGAAAACAGTTTGCCAGGTATTTCACAGTTATAAAGCTTAGTGCTCGGTGAGAGGGATACAAAGAGGTGGAGGCAGAGAGCACTGACTGACAATCTGTTGTCTGCTGTGGTGAAGTGAAGATTTTGATGATCTTTCTCTTTCTTTCTTTGCTCTCTTATTCTTGGGGAGGGCGTGGGGGCGTGTCCGTCGCACACCACAGCTTCATCTAGCTCTTGGTACTATCTCAGTCGAGGGCCTGTCCGCTCCTCCCTGCCTTTCTTCTGGCCTGTTCCAGCCGTTACAATGTGGGGAGGCAATGATAAGGTTATCAGACAGCCTGCATCACTCAGCTTATGCTGGAAGAGCCTGCTGCCCTCAGATTTCGCCCCCCCCCTCCCCTCTACACACACACACACACACACACACACACACACACACACACACATACTCTCACCCTGACTTCTCACTCAGCATATCCCCTCTCTGCTGTCATCCCTTTCCTTTCAGCTTCTCCACCTCTGGACCATCAGCTCGCCGTTTGTCAGTTGCTAAGGCATTTAGTTTGCATAGCCACGTTTGGATGTGTGATGTAGACATTATGCCACACCCACAAAGCCTGTCCCCTTTCTGTAGGCAAAACAAAAGATAGTTATCAGTGATTTCCTTGACTATATGTTCTATTTATTTACTGTTGGTTGGGATGTGTAGCCCCATCCACAGATGTTACTTAACCTCACTGCAGTGAAGGTAACCTCCAGTGGTTTCCCAATTATTTTTGGCTTATGACCACCACAGCAAAAGTTTTGTGACACATAATAAGTGGGTAAATATGCCTGCGCTTTATTTAACGGTCAAATAAAGCACCACGTTTAATTATAGGCCTATAAGGTCTGAAATGTCAAAATCATACAGCTAATTTATATGTTAACAAGACAATGCTTGTGGTTTTCAGCTTATTGCTACTTTCAGCATGCTAGCATACTTATAAGACCAATTTACACCTTGGTGATGTATGTTAGCATGCTTGCTAATTAGTACAAAACAATGAGAATGTCCTTAGTGTTTATTATATACAGTATATTTCATCATTTTTAAGTTGACTTGAATATAGAGAGGGATAAAACAATTAAATTGACGAATGCTTTTATGCATGCTAGCATGCTCATAACACCAATTTACACCATCTTGGCGCTGTGTGTTAGCATGCTAATGCATGTTAATTAGCACAAAACAAAGAGGATGGTGAGAATGTCCTTAGTGTTTATTGTATACAATATATTTAATCATTAATAAGCTGATCTGAACATATAGAGGGATGAGGTAATAAAATGGAGTAGCGCTTTTGAGATTTCTGTCAGATACTCATATAGCATTGACGTTAGCATGCAAATAAAAGCTAAGACTCACATCAATCTTGTGACACCCAGCTCACAGCTGAATATCTGAGTTCAAGTTTAAATTTTAGTAAACATGTAGCTTAATTGGACCGTTTGGAAAGGAAAATGTATGTGGCTAACCCTACCCTGGGCTACCACTCACCACATGGCTTCTGTCCAAACAGCTGTTCACGCAGGATACCCCAATCACTATCAGCCTCTCCAACTGCTGTTTACACCACATCCATGGTTTAGGCTTTGACATATTTTATTGGCACACTAAACTCTTGTCAGTTGATTAAACTTTTTATTAACAAAATAAAATGTGTCTATTCGTGAGTAATGAAATTACTTAATTAGCTGTGTTGGATGATGAGTGTTAACTGTTTTCATTATAACAACATGCTGGATGTAACTCAAAGGCATCAGGTTGTGTTGTCCACATAAAAAGAAACCTCCAGAAATGCCCATCTACTTCCCTCCCTTCACTCTGGTGCAACACTCAGTAGGCGCTGCCTTCATCAGACGTCATTGCTGCACTTATCTATACAGGAGGGGAGGACCACAACACAGTGACTGGCAATCAAATAGTATCACACCCTCGCACTGTGCGACAGCAGCAGATGTGATCGTACAGCATCTTCCTGTGTCCAGTCATAGAGGAAATCTTGCTGACAGCTAACTTTTCTACTTGGATTGTACTGTTTGTTTTAAAAGCAAAATGACAGATCACTGACATACATAACATTAACATTAACATTAACATTGACTTCACAATAACAACACGGCGAGATATAATTATAATCTTTTTTTTCTTTTTGATAAAAACTGAAAAAAAGGAAGTTCCATACATTCACAAATATTACTATTACTAATATATTTGATACTTATTTCCATGTTTTTGGACATTATAGCAATTAAGTGTTTTGTATAAGTAGATTCAATGAAAGCACATTTTGTATCTATAAATATAAGCTTTTAGGTTATCATGATTGTTTCTATTATTTAAAAAAAAAAAATCCACATCTACGCATGTGTTGACCTTTGTAGTCTCCTATTTATTTGTTTTATGTTGTTGTGTTGTTTTCCCTGCACGCCATAAGGCTGAACTTCCAGTCTTGACAGTACCGAATTATTGGTAAGGGGAATTCCACCGAACTGTTTTCTGTATCAGTGACCGCAAAAAAAGTTGTTACAAAAAAGAGCAACCAGACAATCTAATCTCTGTGAATCAATCTTGGGAACGCAACTGTAAAAGTGATTTTTTTTTTTTTTTTTACCGGGGGGGTGTTTGGAAGGGCGTTTAGTGGGCGTAAAGCCAGGTAGAGATTCAAGTTGTGACTAAAGTCTGTTTAGTGATTTGGTATTTAAAAACATTAAATACCCAGTCTGATTTTCATGATATTTCTTTTTGATCTAACGGGAGAAAACGGGCTCTCCCACTCAGTCTCCCCAGAACTGAATGTGTCATCTTTGCCTCAGGCATTTTCAGCCAACCATCCAGCCATTCTTGCAGCGTTTCCACTGTACTGGCCACGGGCTCATTTGCATAGACTCAATTTGCAAGGCAAATTTCAGCTCTATGCTCCATCTCTTTACCTGGTGTTTGTGTCTGTAAGAGAGTGGGACAGAGCTGCATTTGGATTGGGGTGTGCTGTTTTGGCAACACAACACTTGTGTATGAGTCTTGATTTTTTTTTATTTCTTTGTTGGTTGACTTTTGCTGGAGAGAACAGATCTGGTAGATCTAGTTTTTTTTTTTTTTTTGTAGTTTTAGTGCTGAAGCTGTTTGAGACCATACTTTAACTTAACTAGTTCTGGTAGCAGCTCCTGGAAATCTGTTAAAGAAAAATGAAATATTATTTTAAATAAATATTTCACTGTTTTTGCCCCAACATAATGTATCTGTACAAAACCTCTTTGTGTCTTTAGCAAAAGACAAGTCGGGTAAAGTTGCAGCTTTTAGGATACCACAGCACCTCAGGCAACATACATATGCAAACCATGCCAGCTGGATAACCACATAAAAACCTCTAGCACAGCCCTTTCCTGATACTTTGACATGTGTCTGTGTGTCTGTGTGTGTTTAAAAAAGAAAAATCAGAATGCAGCCACCTCATAAAGCTTTTCTCACTCACTCATACACCTGCTAACAAATGAAGGAATGTTACAGGTGCGAGTGGAGCCGGCACACTTTCCTCATTTTTTCCCCCGTTTTTCCTCAGGCTACCCACCACACAGCTGCCCCTCCCCTTTCAGGACCTAGGTCCTGTTTGTTTAACCAGGATGATTCCTGCGCCTGTCCTTTCTGGTGGTTACCTGTACAGGATTTTGATTTGCTCTGGTTCCTCACACCAGGATGCGGCAACAGGTCTAACTGTTTAACTTGCACAGGATCACAACAGACCCTGTTTCCCTGGTAATATCAACAAATTTTGCATAAAGCCCTCAGATTTGTTTGCCAGACAGTAAGCTCTCATGTCTCCTCTCTTCCCTGCTCAGACACTGATTTCTCCTCACCCATGGTGGACCATCATGTGAATTAACCTTGAAACTGTTATCTCATGTTTTAATATCTAATTATTTAAATATGTGTAGAGGTTTGACCCTACAGGTTTCTTCGTTTCATTTTATATGCTGTGCATAAAACCAATGTGAATAGTGCAGTAGGATCTATGTAATTTGGTTAAACTGAAAGAGCATACTGGTTTATTTTATGTCTATGACAAAACTATGCCATGTTATAAAGTTTTGTCCATTTATAGATTTGATGTCATTTTATATCCCAATGAGGTTCCATTCTGTTGAAAAAAACGTGGTTACCATCATAAATTTCATCATTATCTTGTTAAAGATACTTTTTTTTTTTTTTTTTTTTTTTTTTTTTTTTTTACAGCTCAACAGTTCCTGTGTTTGTCAGATTTAAAAGGTTCAGGTGATGGTGTGATTTGCCTGGAGCAGCTTAATGTCCTAACAGGTTTGATGTTTGAGGAAGGTGGTGAGTCGAAGTAAATCCAACAGGCAAGCAGGTTGGCTGGGTGTGGTGACAGTTGACTAAAGTAATCAATCCCTTTTTTTCCACAGCCTCTTGTTAATCCCTATATCCCATTAGATTCACTGCAAAGGCCGAGGAGCAACACTGGATGTATGCGAGAGAGGGTGTGAGGCCAAAATTCATATTCGTCTACCTGACAACAGTTTGTGCAATTCTGATTTTTTACTGAGATTATAGAGATGCTTTTTTTCCCTCCACCTTGCCACCAGTACTGAAGAAGCTGCCAAGCATCCAACAGAACTGTGTATCTCAAATCATCAGTAACGTAAAACTTTCCTTCCTGCGCTTTCTAGTCGACTCAGGAATGAATAGCTCTCTAGCGTTGGATTTGCATGGTGTTCCAGGTGTGTTATTTGAATGTGGAATTACTCCATTACATGCTATCTTTGGTCCTGTTAGAGATTTTCACCTGAGGCCACAGACGTGTCGTTATTCTACATCCTGATCTGATGGGGGAGTTACTTAGAAAAACACACAGAAAGAGACGAAGAGCCTGAAAAAGTGTGTTTACAGTGCTCATTGTGTCATCTTAGACAAACACAAGTGCGTGTGTTTTACCCTCGAGCTACAAAGGATTGTATATTGTATTTGACTGTGCGTTACTCTGCATTAGGTTTTATTTAACAAAACAACCAAAAGATTTTCCATCTAAGTTTCACCCTTTATTTTGAAAGCTCGCATACAGAATCTGGCAAAAAAAAAAAAAAATATCACGTAACAATATTTTAAATTAACTCTGAACGAAATGTTTTAAACAATGACAAAATGACATCGGCACATCTCCCTTTTCTTCACATGTAAACACATTCACAACATTTTTTTTTTAATATATTAACTAAATACAAATTAATCAACAACTGAATTACTTCATGACACAGATGACATATTCCTGAAGTTATATCGCCTTCAATCAGAATCTGACTTCACAGCTTTCTGTAAGAAAATCCAAAATAGATCCAGATAATCCAGATATTTAGGTTGAAATAATATCAGCTTATTGTTGTAGTAGCAGTTTATATTACATATATTAACAGTCTGAAGCCAGTTCAGTTTTCACTTCATGCCATGCTGGCTCTCGTGGTGCCGGCGGAGATCTACTTTGCGTTGGAAACCTTTGGAACAAATGTCACACCCAAACGGCTTGAACCCCGTGTGTTTCCGGCTGTGGGTAATCAGGTTGGAGCTTTGGCTGAATGCCTTCCCACACACTTGGCATTTGTGGGGTTTCTCACCTGTAACATGAAATAAAGAGAAAAAAAAAAAAAACAGTTAGAAATCTACAACAATCAAATCCGGGCTAACTTGGATCATTGTATCAGTTTCTGGAAAATCAGGTTTGTTGTTCTCGACAAAAATGGAACCCAATGTTTTTACCATAAACAAAAAAAGTGAGTATAAGTATCTACATATGAGTGAAGAATCAAGCCGTTGTTCAGATTTGTCAAACATTTATTGGCAACAAATGTGGGCTGAATAAAGTTCCTTTTTACAGAGCTCTGTGTGGAGCAGGAAAACCAGATATGCAAATTAACAGGACATTTGTTTAAGTTTCTTTTTCTGATTTATCAGCAGTTATATTACTCCTGGAAACAATTCCTGCATGCTGCACCTGGAAAGCAGCGAGCTATGGAGCTATGGGCAGTTTAATTTTTTTTAACTACTATCATAAAAGAAAAAAAATATGGTCACCTGCTGTAAATGAATCTTCATATTATTGTAGCGACTCACCGGTGTGAATGTATGTGTGTTTCTTCATGTCAGACTTCTGGTGGAACCTCTTGCCGCAGTACTGGCAGGGATAAGGCCTCGTGTCCGAGTGGATGAGCAGGTGTGTGGAGAGAGTGCTTGAACGCTTGAACGATTTCCCACACATCTTGCACTCGAAGCTTTTTTCCTGATTGGAGACAAAAGCACAGAAAGTGTTAAGACGGGATCAGAACTACTTAATTGAGGCTGCGGTGATACTATTTGATTATAAAGTGTTTTTATTTAGTTGTACATTATGAAATTCATCGATACATTTAGTAAAAATCTATCCAGCTTTTAATCAACTTAACAGCTATCAACATTTCAGGCCCCGTTCTCAGATCAGTGCCAGAACTGGTTTTACCAAAATGAGTTGAGTGTCCTGATGAAAGTTCAACACACTCCTCTGGATTTTAAAGTTTAAAACATACAGTTCTTCCCAGCAGTGTGTACATAGAAATAGATATATAGGGAAGGAGCATTGGTTAATATTTAATCTTGTTCTTTTTTTTAAGGTGCTATATGTAAGGTTTTTATGCCTGTTAAATTTAAAAGTCAACAGCTGTCTCCAACTGTTAGTGCTGACGTTGGCGTAGCATGATAGATGGGCATGCCATCACTTTTACATATCAAGACTCATTAACTGTGTGAGAACTAGACAGTGCGTAAAAACATTTGTATAATATCTTTTGTGGTTCTGGGGGAGTTTTGGCAAGCCTGACGCAAAAATAAAGTAAGAGGAAAGGCATTATGGGATGTATACGAGCCATTATTTTCAAGTTTCAAAAGAACCTGTGAGGATTGTACCTGAGAGTGCACGTTCATGTGTTGCTCCAGGCTGACCGCGTGACCAAAGGTTTTCCTGCAGATGCTGCAGCCGAAAGGTCTCGTCCCACTGTGAGACCTCCTGACGTGGACCTCCAGTCCGTGAGGCGTTGAGAATACCTGGCACAGAGGGGGACCATTAGTAAATTCATGCGAAAGATGATAATAATAATAATAATAATAATAATAAACACTGTTGGTATCATTTCCTGCACGTTCTATGTAAGGCCAATGGGGCCAATGTGGGAGGCCAATGTGTGGTGTGTACCTTGTCGCAAGTGATGCAGTGGTAAGTGTTGGAGGTTGGGGAGTAGTGTGTGCTGCAGTCCAGAGGTTGCTGAGACTGTGAACTGCGGCTGATGTGGCTGCCGTACAGATTGCTGGCGTGTTGCAGCACCGTGGGGCTGAAGCTCATCTGACGCAGCTCAAAGGAGGAAGGCACCGACTCCCAGGCGTACGTAGGCTTGTAGTACGGAGGGAATTCTGCCATGTGAGGCTCTGAGCAAAGAAAAGAAAAATAAACACATTTTACCTCTCTGATGTTTAAGCTATGCTATAAAACAGACAGATAAACACATTAAAAAAGAACTCACCAGCTAGAAAGTATGGCTGTGTGGGAGCTGCAGGAGGTCTGGTCGGCTCTGGATGAACAGGTAAAGGACACGCAGGGTCTGACTCTTCTTTTTCAAACAACCGTCTGTCCGGAGGGGATAACTCCCCCTCTGACTCAGGCCTGTCTGAAGAGTCTGGGCTCTGAACTGCTAATGGGACTTCTTCTGCAAATCCACAACAAATAAAAAGTCTGATTGATTCAAGTAAAAGACACTGTCAACAAACTATAATAACAACCAAAGCCTACAGGTTTCTGTGGGAGGTGATTACCAAAAAAAAAAAAAAAAAAAAAAAAAACATTCAACACACTAAACCAGAAGTGAATTTTAGATTTGAACACTTAACATATGCGTAATTAAAACATATCACGTTTCAATTTTGTTTAAAAGTTGACGTTTATGCAAATGTCTCCAACTTAAATTAGACTTAAATTTCAACTAAAATAGTTCTGCACGGAAATAAAAACTAAACAGCAGTTTAATTTTTTTATTATTATTGTCTCCTTCATATATTTAGATGAAATAATGAATAATTACCTGAGCACACAGGGGCCTTTGGTTCGTCTTCATACGCTCGGTGGACGTTATAAGATGCGCACCTTTTGTTTTTCACCAGAAAAGAGCGAGGCATGTTGATTCTAAAGCAGAAAACCAATCTGTTAAAAAAAAAAAAAAACTTAATAAGTCTCACAACTAATTTATGGTGAATGTTGTCACAGAGCAGATGTTAGTGAAAACCTCCATTAAAGTTAAAATTAGTTAAAAGCGAAAACTTTACAACGTAAACCAATAGATTTTCTAAGTGGTTTCTATATAATTTAACTGCTATACTCAACTTTAATTAATCAGGTCATTATATTCTCCATATGGTAAACTTACTCACTCACTGGTCAACAGAAATGAACTTTTTTAAAATATGTGATCAAGATATATAATTAAATAACAACTTTTGCATTACTCTGTTATATTCCAGGAAGGTTTTTGAACAAGTTTTAAAAAGTTTACAAGGTTGCAGCAACTCACCGTTAACGCAGCAGGTTCCTGTTGAAAACGAAGCGAGGCGCAGTAATAAAATAGATATTAGGTGTAATAAAAAATAAAAATTAAATTAAATTAAATTAAATTAAAAAGTTACAAAGAAAATGTCCTTCTTGTGCGGATGATGCCTCGACAGAGAAGAGATACACGTCGTTTAAATCCTTTCCTTAAAGTCACAAAAGCAAAGCAGTGTTAAACAGCATCGCCACTTGTTGCTGTTTCTTTTTCTCCCCTCCCTGATTTTCAATCAGATAATTGCGCAGGAGAATCTGAGTGTGGTTTCAACCAATGAAAAGGCCAAGCTGCACATGGAAATTTGCCTAGAAAAACACTGGGCCTTTTTTTCTCTCCTGTGCAACAGTTAGATACATTCAACACCGAGAGCTTCTTCCCATGTAAGAGGAAATAAAATAAAGTTAAGAGGGATGTAAGACTGAAATAAATAAATAAATAAGTCAGTAAATTCATTTATTACAATTTATTAAATAATAATAAAAAAGACAATTTATCTGAATCCAAGTGCGTATTTGCGCCATCATTTGAACGTCGTTTAATTAAAAAAAAAAAAAAAAAGAGTACAATTTAAAAAATGTAAAAACTATAACCATGACTGCCCAAAACAATCCGACCTAACAATGTTTGATTTACGGGATTTACCCCGGGAAGACTAACTGGTGTGTGACTATGTTATAAAAGGCCACGAGATCATGAGACAGTAGGATCCTCCATACACACACACACCAAACCAGTCCTGGAGATTAACACTGTTGACTGTATTTATTAAAGCACATCCACCGTCTGCGCGGACTGATTCTTTAATAAGACACTGTAGTTTCACGTGCTGCATGAGGAGTACATGACAACAACAACAACAACAACAATAATATCAAAGCTGGTGAAATCCATTTAAAAGGAAATAAAATTAGTGCAATCAAGGAAAACTTTGAGGAACATTAAAGTAGATTTGCCTACACAAGAAAGTGTAACTGCGCCATCTAGTGGGGAAAGTGTGGTTCTTCACTCCAGACACCTCTATTGTTTTTAGAGACTTGATTTTAAAAATAAAACTAGTCTTTATTTGTCTTTATTTGATGCTGCTCCTGTCACAAATAACATGTTCTGGTTACTCTTATGAGCCAGCAGGTAATGAGTTAATATTGATGAGGTGGATCAGGTTTATCAAAGTATTAGTGTCCTGGATTAGGAATTGTCCTTTTTTGTTACGCTTGTGTGGTCATGTGACCTCATCTTTTCTATGTGTTTGTCCACTTTAAAGCCTAAAACGTTGGCCAGGGTTAAACTGGGGTCAGGGAGCGGTGTCATGTCAGCTTGAGTTGATCGTCAGCAGGTTTTAGTTTTTTGTTGTTGTTGTACGAGGATTTTTGCAATTAAATAATTGAAGAAAACACAGTAAAGTTAACGTGCTCACCACAGTGGTCAAGACAAGAATTATTTAGTGTTTATTACCTAATACAATTTAAATTGACCAAACTGCGTTGTGACTGGAGATCTCAGCCTGATGTGCTTCCATGTTTCTGGGTGGTGTTGATTACACAAATACAAAAAATAAATCACTATTAATTATCATTATTACTGTTAATTCATCTTAAATTTTTACTTTTGTGCTTTTGCTCATTGAGAGATTCTGAAAACAAGATGAAACAGACCAAAAGCCACTTACTACTTTACCTTTACCCCCTTCACAAACCTGTTGTGTAACCGCGTTTGTCACTGTTATGCAAAATCTCTTTTCGTGTTGTGAACTTTCCCTTTTCTGTTTGTTTGTAAACGTAAACGTAGACTAAAAATACTGCACGTGTTAAGTTAAGACCCCATTGCTTAAATGAAGCTAAAATAAAGTTTGTTTGTTATTAAATGCTTGTTGTGCAATTGAAAATGTTACTGTGAATATATTTAGTAAAAAACATAAACATGATCACATGAATGTTACCATAGTGTCTAATTATCAGAGGTTTTTCATTGTGAGTAAGTGATGGAAATTACAGGTTATTAAATGCTTGATATAGTGTCTAAAAGGGTTTCATTGATTCATATGTTTACATAAAAGAAGAATACTAAAAATTGTTAAATGAACTGGGATACATTGGGATAAGTAAGAACTACAAATTGCATGGAGCTAATTTTACCGTTGATTCTGTGCTCCCATATAATTACATGTTTAATTAATTACATGACTTTTTGAAAATCGAAAACCAAGCATTCTGATGCGGCGTTAACTCACAGAATGTCGTGTTCCGCTTTCTTTATGTCACTTCTGGCGTGAAAAAGTGATGCAATGTTTCACAAAGATGCATTAAAACACACGTCTGCAAACCTGCAGACTGTTGGATCGCAGCAGCACATGAATCATGAATCATCCCTGAAAGTGGAAGCAGACTGTTCCCAGGGGTCAGTCATGTATTTATTACAGCCTGTAAGTTTTTAAGATGGAATAAATATTTAAGAAACAAATTCTCCGATCATTTTTCTTGTCATTCATTGTAGTAATTGACTCTACACATGATTGAGCTGAAATAAGTTAAAGTGAGAAAGTGTGTGAACTTCCTCTTTTATCAACCACTGTCTGGGAACTCACACCACACACTGTATCTGAACCGTCTGTGAAAGAAGCAGATATGGTTGTTGTTTGTTCAATTCACAAAGAGTAAGAAAGAGTCACAGTGTTGTTTTGACACTGATGTGTGATTCTAAATGAAGGGGGGTGCGTGAGGTTGCAGGACATTATTAATACCCAGACTATTTTCATGTATTGCTTCCTGACTTGTGTTTTATGCATGTTATTTTAGTGAAGGATTTGTCATCAGGTCTGTCTGACTCATGGTGAACCAGAAGGCAACAGGAAGCTGGATCTATTCTGAGATTATTAAAAACTGCAGGTGGTTTCGCTACAGTGCCACATATGAGTTGAGAATCTTTGACTCCTGAAGGACTGTGAGTGTAGAGTAGTTTCAACATGTACTTCAAATAACTTTAAGTGAAAAATATAATTTTATTTATTTAAGGATTTAGATGAATCTTTTTAGCAGTAATTCCAACAACTCACAATTGTCTTAAATGTGTGAAAATGTATATGAAAGACATTAACCTTCACTGTCTCTGTCTTCACAGCACTAATTTGTTCCTGGATCAGCAGCCACCAGTGTCGAACAGCAGGTGACGCCCTAACCTCAGACTGTTTGGCTGCAGTGTGCTGTAAAACTCCTCCTCATACGCAACCAATACATGTTCAACATCATCATACAACTTACTGCAGAAAGTTGTTACTGGCTGTCGTCCCTCATAGCAACATTAACAATGAGGTTCAGGTTGAACTGCAATCTTTTTTTTAAGAGGTCATAAACATAAAGACGTCTCAGTGGACTCGTCGACTGATTTTGTTTGTCTCCGTCACCTGGTCTGCAAATAAAACTGACGAGGTCACACAGTTAACACAGCGGTGGAGTCGTCACACAAGTGATAGAACCATCACAACCCACTGAGATGTACATATCTGCACTTTTTTATATATATTACTCATCTGTATTTACATGACTTTATGTGAAAAGTGTGAAACTACTGTTGTTACTCTGACTGCCCATAGGTGGAGCACATGACTCCAGCAGGACAAAAGCTGCAAGTGTGGATACTGGGTAAACATTGACACGTACACACACACTCAGGGAGTTGATGTTGTTTTTATTGGATTCTGTTTGTGATTCTATTTGTTCTGATTCTGTCTGTATTTCAGTGATAAGTGTTGCTGTAAAAGAACAGAAAGCTTGTGTGTCCAAATCTTCCCCGTTGTTGCACATTAAGGTTAAAAATAAAGAACTTTTTAAAGTCTATTTTAAACCTTCACCACACCTTGTAAATGAAGCGACATTTTAACAAGCTGGCGTCATGTTTTGAGGAGCCCAAACAGGTGCTTCTACATTCAATCCACTTCAGACGCTGTACGGTGCACAGAGCATTGTCATAATTAGATGTCATAAATTAAATCTAAATAGACTTAACCAAAAAAAAAAAAAAAAAAAAAACATTGCTTACTTATTATCAGATTATTATCTGATTAAAGTTACTTTTTTTATATCAGAATGTAAAAAAAAAAAAAAACACACACATTCAGCCTTAATATTAGAATATATTGTATGGAAACTGATGTCTGCCAAGAAAAATGAGCAGTAGTTAAAATAGAAACGCACTTTTTATTTTCAAACTTGACATTTAAACACACTGAGCTCTAAACTGTTGCCTTTTAAGTCATAATTCCAACATATCATGTCATAATTTTCATAAAGGATATGACATTTATTAAATCGAAAGTATGAGGAGGTATTTAAGTGAAACATGTAAATTAGGGAAACAGAATAATAAATGTATCTTAGAAAATGAACCAAAAAAAAAAGTTATCTTAAGTTTAAAAGTTTTTTTCCTCAGTGTGTGATTGTTTTGACAAAGTGGGTCATTATGTTTTGCTCTACCATCCATTTTTATTTTGTTTTTCCAAACTATTTCCAACTTTATTAATTATTTGGGTTTCCACACACACCCCTTAACTACCTGGCGAAATTCAATTTGCGCGTGCGCTCTTCACATGTGGGTCACGCGAAACCGCATTACACACACTTTTATCCTTCCACCAATAAAGAGATGGGAAAAACAATCTTAGCTTTGCAATAGAGCGCGTGGAACCCGCGGCCTCGCGGGGCGAAGACTGGAATCATACTTCCGAGTAACTGGATGTAATTTTTTTGAACTTGTTTTTAGGTGTTTTTCAGCTAAATTACTTGCAAAAGTTTCGGTTGCGACTCACGGGGCGCTAACTTGTGGGATTAGTTTGCATGCAGCCCGACAGCGGAGGCTGACAGCGGTGGGATGGGCTGTGAGGTGTTCAAGATGGCGGCGCCCTGTGGAGTGCAGCTACTCTAACAGGTAAACAGGTCTGATTATTTACATCTAATGTGTTTTTCTTACAGCGAATATCAACGCACAAGACTTGTATTGCTATAGGGGAGCTGTTCGGCTTGCTTCCCCGCTGTATGAACACGGTTGACAGGCAAGATGAATCTCCGACCGAGTGTGGGTCGCTGCTCCCCAGCTAACGTTAGCTCTCGTCGGTGGGACTGACTTGTTTTCCGAAAGATCCGGTGATGGATTTAGTTGATGTTGATGCTTTATACACTTAATGGCGAATTAACCTGCGTTTTCTGTTCGCTTTGATGCGGTGTTCGGTTTGCCGGAGAAACGCTGCCCACATATTTTTATATTGGGATAAAGTAAACCCAACCCTGCCCATTGTTCTCTGCGAGTTGTTTACGACAGGCAGCAGCCAGTGGTCAGTCCACATACAGCAGCAGCAGCTCTGCTCATTTTCAACCTCACTCGTCAGCCTGTCCGGGCTCTGCACCGCTTTTCACGGTGCACCTCACTACAACACAGTGTCATCAAGGCCTGTGTGTCTTTAAATTTCACCCTGACTGATGTCTCATTAATGCACCTCAGCTTTAACATCTCACCGAGATCCTGCATCATTCTCCTTCGGTTTCATCTTCCAGCTGCAGTAAACTTGAATTCAGCATGACACTTTATTTCTTGGGATCATCAGTGATTCATATCCCGTTGTTAGCAAGTGCTTATTCAGCCATCATGTCATTCTAGTTATGCTGATGTGGGCTGGAGACAAAATGGATCATTGGTATAAGAAGTTTGACCTTCTTGACCCCATCTGTCAGATTGCACTGGCCTTTCTGTTGCCAGCTGTAATGTATGATGATCTCTTCTTTGGCTAATCTTCCCAAATGCTAATTGCATGGGGACCGTAAAGATCAAGGACCTCCACAAATCCCTATCACAAAAACATGCATATACATGCACTGAAATGAGCCTGATCAGACACCAGAGACTGAAATGTTTATGATCATTTGATTACTGTAATACCTTATCTTAGCCATTGTCAATAATAATAATAATAATAATGCTAATACTTTTTCAGTACTGTAGTTTGAAAGGCATAAAATACTCACACAAACAGCTTTTTAATGTAATGTGGTAACTAGTTTTACAACATTTTTTTTTCCAAAATAAAACACAGTCTAAAATAAGCAGACTGTCTCCTGATCTAAATTAAGGGTCTAGAGGTGGTAACGAAGATCACGTCGCCCTCTGGAGAAAACGAAAAACTGTGAAAGGATTTTCAGGAACCACAGACGCAGAACACTGAGTTTTCAGTCTAGTAACAGTACCGGAGTTCACATGTCACCACACTGCTTGTCTTGTTTTCCAGCATTGAGAAATTTACAAGAGGTACCTCTAGCCAGACCTCTAATCTTTAATAGTTTGTTTTAAAAATGTTAAAATCTGAAATCTAATCTACTATTTGGCTTCACAGTTGAATGATAGAAACCAAATAACTACATTTCAATACTGGTAAAAAAACAAACAAACAAACAATCCAGCTTCTCAGAACCATGTCACCCAAATAAGATAAATATAAACTAAACTTAACTTACCCAGACTCCCACTGCAGTTTTACTCCTAAATTGCACCTGCATGTTATTTGCTCCTATAATCATACGTCACATTTTCATATGTGAGCATTTGGATGTATTAACTTTAAAACTTGCACTTTGAAGTTAAGAATACATCTAAACTGATTAGCTGATTAATTGATTACTAGATGTTAGTTAGTAGTTAAATAATTAATTTATTAGTTGGTAAATAATCCGACCTTCTCAAAGGTGGGGATATTTCACTATTTTCTTAAGCTTTATTGTTCAAAGCCATATTATATATTAAGAAAATAATCAGCTGTTTAATGTGTATATAAAATAATGGTTCCTTGCGGTACAATATTCAAACATAAATAAGCTATTTCACCTCTGTTAAAGTGTAAAAGTAATTTTCTAGATGATTAATTGGTTAAATAAAATACCAAGTAGACTGATGGATGGTGACAATAATGTTGGTTGTAGCAATAAATTCTTAGTTCAGGACAATATTTCTATATACTTCAGTCCTCTGTAACAAGCCTCCATGCAGACTGAACAGGGCAAATGGGTTGATGGTTATTTTTTTTCCACAGCAGACCGTTTTGTTTCTTTTATGAATCTACTTAAAAATATTCAAACAGGAGAGAAGGAGCTTGTTGGTAACAGCTCGCACACAGCCAGATGTTATTTCCAGTGTGTACATGGAAGCGCTCGACTCGCATAAAGGTTCTTTGTGTCGTCCTAAACGTTCCCAAGCTGAGTCCACACTGAGGGGTGGTTCATGTTTGGACCACTGACCTGTCCCTTGCGAGAAGAGGGTGAAAAACAACTATGTTGGAATCCACTGTCCACACCCCGACTCGGCAGCAGCCCCATGACTGAGCAGTTAATTGATAACAAGGAGACAATCGCGTTGTGACTTCAGCTGCAAATCAACAAACAGGAACATATTCTCTTCTCACTTTTATCATCTTGTTTTGATTTGTTGTGAATGAGGGAAGCTTGAGGAGACTAATTCTGTCACATTTCTTGCCACAGGGCAGTGTCTTTATCCGACATATGACTTCAGTGGAAATATAATAAAATACACTGAATATAATCTCATTTCTTCCTGTCTCACTTTCTACATTAGCCCCTGTTGTTTTGGTTCTGGTAGCGTCCGACTCATCAATCTACACTAAAGAAATAGTTTTAAAAAAAAATCATCATCTTCTGGTTGTGTTGAGTATCTGGACTAAGTGTCGAAAAGAGATCTTAAAGACCGATGAGATCCCCGGTGCTGATTCATTACTCCAGCGAGGTAATAAGCTGCTGGGTGCACACCCCGACGATAATGACCTGCCCGTCAGGATTATTTATGCCTGTTTTTTTTGGATGCAGATTTGCATGGCCTCTCCTTTACTTTAAGCAACTGACTCAGCGTCTAGCCTGAATATATCACAAATGACATTAATAGAGTAATGATATGAAAGGGTAAACAAATTAGGCAAGTTTGTGTTTTGTTGTTGTTTTGTTTTGTTTTGTTTTTTTGTTACAGGAAGCTCCCGTTGGATTTTAATGCTCGACAAATATACCTCTCTAATTAGACTCCTAATTCAGAGTGCTGATGGTAAACAGGCTTTAGCAGGGGTCAGATAAAGTGCAGGTAGTATATTATGATCTGTCACGGTGCCTCGATTACGTCTTCCTTATTTTCCTCCTTGTTTGCTCGATTAATCCGCTCCGAGTCCGGTCTCTGATTTATGCTACGCTGTTGAAGTGTGATGGTTCCAGTGTGTTTGTGTGTTCGCGAGGCTGTGTCTGGTTCATTTATAACGCTCTCTCGACTGATGTGAACCGAACATTAGGTTTGTCGCTGAAGATTTGTGTCACGCTGAAGGTCGCATATAACACTTAGTTATATCCCAGCTAGGGTGTTTTCATTGTGAATACATTTTTTAATTTATTTTCTCATTTGAAGAACAAAATTATAAAAGCTCCTGTTCACATGAGTGAATTTTGTCGCGTCACAGTAGGAAAAATAGGTGTAAATAACAAAATTAACATTGGTTAAATTCCATTTAGCTCCTTCGGCGTCAGGATCCTGGTATTGTGTTTACTGGTTCACAGTCATGCTGGGAAGCTTGAATAAAATGGAACGGCTGGTAATATTATTAGTAACACCTGCGCTTTCACAGAGTCCAAATGTCTCATGTGGAAAAAGATCTGTTCTTATAAAATTAAGGTTAAATAAGAAAAAAAATGATATTAACCACAGCATTCGTTCACATCTCACAGTCCACACCAGTGGATGTTAGTGTTGTTTTAGCCCTTTTTCTTTTGGAAAAGCAACAGTCAAGGAGAGTAAATACACATAATTTTTAGTAGACACATTCAGTACCAAAAGTTGCTTAAATCTACATCAATTGATTTAGATTTTGTGACTTTGGGCAGTGAAACGAGCTGTAAACACAACGCTGACGTATTATATTAGCTGATGAAAGGGTTGAGGGTCAACTGAAGCTGTAAAGTCTAAGGCCGTTAACAAAAGGGGAAAAAATGAGTAAAATAATCATCTTGTAGAGCAGAGCTGGTAACAATCCTGTGTTTTCATCGCTGCGAACTCCCACTTTCCACATTACACTTCGTCTAATCGTTGATTTTTCATCTAAAAATATTGATCAGAGCAGTTAGTTTGAATAATTATTTATTCGTGTGCATCTCGGTTGGACTTTGGGGTTGTTGTGTTGCTATTTATTCGTGTATTGGGGCCATCAATTGCAGACAAATATGGACACAGGGGCTGTTATAATATAGAGAGTTCACAGACCTCAAGGGAACTGTAGCTGCATCCTTTATATGAAGCCTCAAGGCCATCACATCCATATCATCCAGAAATGTAGTTCATTTTATTCTTTGGGGACCTTGGTCTTCTTGTCTTGTGAGTAAATTAGATGAAGTAACATCAATGTGGATGGCTTCAGTTGTTGTTTTGTGATTTTTTTTTTTTTTTTTTAAAGAAATAACACCCACACTGTGTCCCAGTACAGAGTTGATATTGTCACATGGCAGTTAATCCTAGATCAGTGCTCCTAACTAACTATTTCTTGGAAATGTTTATGGGTCGGTGTGATGTAGAGGTGCCTGGAGACTGTATTGGAGGGTGGCCCCAGGAGTCCTCCAGGCAGACAGGAACGGACACCGTGAGAGAGACACTGTCTCCACCTCCAGCACTGCCACCACGATGGCCAGGGAGCAGCCCAACGTGGGGGACCTCCTCCCACTCCTGGAGACCTCCGACCTCCACCAGCTAGAAGAGATCAGAGGCCTTATCAACGAGCAGCTCAGCACTGGTACGGCTTTTTGGCTTTTTTTTTTTTTTTAACTTCAGTGTGGTTTATCCACCTGTACTGGTTTTCCTCGTGAGCTTTCAGAAAGTTGGACTTTACTTTGATTTGTCCTCTTTGAAGAGTCATAGTCTTTTGATAAAACCCAAAACCCAAACCTAACTTGTTCTAATTATTATTTCTTGTTTTTGCCTCAAAGAGCGAGGGTCCATGCTGCTGAACGGGCTGGTGGACTACTTTTTGGAAACAAATTCTGCCCAGGCCATGCATATCCTGTCCTCAGTCAGAGAGCCACACGACAAGGTGAGAAACCTCAGTCACACCGGGATTGAAAACAACCAATTTGCATGAATATTCCATCACTGGCAGGCTCCAGCTCTGCCGGCTCAGATAGCCAGTTAATGGTTAGCTCTCAAGCTACAGTAGCTCACCGGGTATGTGAGCGTGTGAGGAGTCACGATCGTCAACAAACTTTCAGCTCCACCTATTTTGTGTGAACATGCAAATGACACTTCTAGCTCCACTTTCTCAGTATATAAAAGCAACTCTACTCTATTAAACACACTGAATTGTGTGTGTGTGTGTGTGTGTGTGTGTGTGTGTAACACTGTATCACACTGTTCAAATGACTGCACGAGTCCTGTTTCTCTGTTCTTGCAATTATAAAGTGTGTCATAATGTAGTGATTTTATGCCTATGAGAAAATAAGCATTCATTGTTTTCATTTATTGCTTATAAAAATACCTCTATGTTCTCATTGAACTCTGTTTTTGTGTTTTTGCATGTTGCCATAGCAACCTAATACAGTCTGGTTTGCTGTGGTGGGACTTTGAGGTCATCCTAATTATTTCTATGGTCTTTTATGATTTTATTTGTACGCAGTTGAAATCCCCACACCACTCTGCCCTTTTTGTTTGACTTCTGAATACAATACACAAAGAGTCTGTGAAAGACAAAAAAACCTAATCCTGCTGTTCTCCCCCCACACACTTCCCTTCTTCTTTTTTTTTTTTTTTCCTTTAGCACCTTCTGGACAAGATGAACGAGTGTATGACCAAACAGGCCTGCCGACTGCCCACCCTCACCCTGCTCGGCCATGTAATCCGCAAGCAGCCGTCCTGGATCCATAAGATTGCTCGATACCCTCTGCTGCTTTCGCTGCTCAAATGCCTAAAGGTATTGTCACAGTCATGACTCGGCAAACAAAGAAGTCTTCTTGTCGAGGCGTCGGATGAGGATTAGAGACATCTCATCCAGTTGCAAGAATTAATGTAATTTTCGTTGACTTATCTCATCATGACTTCATAGACCTCGGGGTATTACAGTTTTCAGGTTGATAGTCAGTGTTCATTCATCCTGTTCCTGTGAAATATTTATTGTTCACTCGGATACAAGGACGAACTGATTAAATTGTGGCGGCTAAAGGTCACGGCGACCCCACGTTCTTCTGAACTCGATATATCAGAGAGGGAATTTCATTACATCTGGCACAAATTGTTTATCTGGATGCAAGGATGAACTGATTTAAATTGGTTGGTCAAAAGTCAAGGTCGCTGACTTCACATAACTTTTTTTTTTTTGGCCATAAATCAGGAATTCACAGTATGATTAACTGCAACTGGACCGGCGTCGGCAGAGGCAAACAACCATGTGACGATAAGGTTTTTAGCTGCTGGCAGGTCAATTAATATGATTTATTACGTTTGATTTTTATCAGCATCCATCCCTTGAGGCTGATTTATAACTTTTAGATTTGAAAACTGACGGGCGCTGAAAGGGTGTATGTCGTTGAACTGTAGAACAGTAAGCAGGTTTGAAGCACTGCGTGATTGATTGGCTTTGTCACTCGATGATCAGATCAGGGCTAAGATGGATTCCAGGAATGGTAGTGTCAGAGTGTCAGTCGGGCTGTTGGTCCACTGCTTTGGTACATTTATATTTCATAAATAACGATGTACAAACATACATGTTCCATGTTGTAATAGTTTTATTATTAAATCTCTTGGCAGACGGACACAGACGTAGTGGTGCTGATAACTGGGGTGCTGGTACTGATCACTCTGCTACCAATGATCCCTCAAGCTGGCAAACAACACCTGTGGGAGTATTTTGACATCTTTGGCCGCCTGGCCTCCTGGAACCTAAAGAACCCCGGTAGGTATCCTATAAAAAGCATGTTGTTGCCAGATTTGTCCATGTATGTGTAAAGAGTGAAAGCTTTTGAAGTTCATTTTGATTTGTCAAGCCCCAAATTATTAACACAATCCCGTAAAACTAAATATGAAAGCTTTAAGAGCGATTTGTTAAATGATATTGGAATAAGAAACGTGCAGTTTTGCAACAGGATCGAGGATTTCTTATGACTATAATCCGCACACAGGTTTTCTGGGAGGATGTTTACACTTGTGTAAGAGTGAGTGATTATGGCCGTTAACTGGAGCACAGGAATACAAATTCAGTTAAAGCTGAGGAAGTCTGGGTGGACACCGCAGGCCAGAAACTAACAAAATGAATACTGTGACTCTGTTTACCAATTATCCTGCAGAATAAGTGAAATTACTCACCATGGAGTTCACATTTGTGTTTTTTTTTCTTTTTTACACTTTCAGGACATATTTCGGAGGTTTATCTAATCCATCTCCACGCCAGCGTGTACTCACTGTTCCACCGCCTCTATGGCATGTACCCGTGCAATTTTGTGTCCTATCTGCGGTCCCATTACAGCATGAAGGAGAACATGGAAACATTTGAGGAGGTAGTAAAGGTGAGGATGTAACCCCATGCTGCTGCGCTGCCACCATGTTACCATTCATTAAAGCTTTTTTTTTGCAGCCAAGTGATATATAAAAATATCAAATCTGTGTCCGTTCAGCCGATGCTGGAACACGTTCGTATTCACCCTGAACTGGTGACGGGAACAAAGGACCACGAGCTTGATCCCACAAGGCAAGTTACACTTACAGTTCGTTCCACCTTGCGAAAGAAACAACCTGATGTTTTTCCTCCACCCACATCTACTGCATCACCTTAACTATTACTTGTTACACTTTGCCGTAGGTGGAAAAAGTATGAAATCCACGATATCGTCATCGAATGTGCCAAAGTGTCTCTAGACCCCAAGGAGGCCTCTTGTGAGGAGGGTTACGCCACCATGCCTGAGAACTTTTATCCCCAAATCCACATGCGACCACAAGACTGCACTTCCAGCCCTTACACAGAACTGCACAGCAGCTACGGTCAGAAAACCTTCATACATATGAAACTAGAGCTTGAACGATACTAGATTGTTACTGATTTTGATGTTAAAGAGAAACTAACATCATTACAAACAATCAACATATAATTGTGCTTTCAGGTGGGAGAAAAGAAAAAAAACACAAGACTAGACATTTTTCTGACATTTCTCTGTGACATGTTCAGTTTCTTGTTAGCCAACATAGCCAACATATATATATTTATCATTCTACTCTTTCCTTAATGTGATAAACAAAGATAAAACAGGAAGCTGACAGCGATGCATGCATGGTGTTATGACAGGAAGTTGCAATCAGCAAAAACATCCGTTTGTAATCTTGATAATTAAACAGGATAGGTTTTTGGTTTTTTGCTTATCATCTTGTTTTTCTTTGGTGTTATTATTATTCAGGCTTTCATATTTTGTGCTAGAATATATATCTTGATACACTCGGCCAGTGACATAGGCAACACTGTCAGTGTGGCAGCTGTTCTCCCGCTTTTGTGTCAGTGACCTCTGAAGCCTTAAACACTCAATACATTAATCACATATACACCGTTCACTGGTTTCACATTAGTGGCTCATATATGATGGTGCAAGTGCAAAATATGCCAGCAGTAGAGAAGCATCAGTCAGCGTATGACATAATTAACTTCCCCTCTAATTTCACATCAACTGTCAACTAAGGTCACTGATTGATTTGATAGTTGTAAGACGTCAGCATTAGTCAGGTGTCTGTCACATGACCAAACGCTCAGTGGAGCAAAAAGCAAAAAGGCAAAACTTCTACATAATTTAAGCATATATGTTTTTTTATTTAATTTTACTTGGCAACTTAAATATCATATTTAGATGATGTGATGTTAGATGATTTAATATTCTTAATTCATTCATTCATTCATTTTCCAGCAGAGCATATGCTGACTAATGTAATCTACATGATTAATGTTTAGATCACTACACTGTGTTTTCTAACTGGTTTAAAGGACAAACAGTAGTTTCCACAAGAGCAGGGAACGACCGCAGGTTGCATCCGTGTGATGATTGATCAGACTGTTTGTCTTCTTGACAATAGGAAGCTCTTCTTCGACCCCGTTCTCTACTCCACGGCAGCCGCTACCCCCGCCCCTGTCCTTGCCCCCCTTCTCAGGGACACAGCCCTCCTACCGCAGCCCACAGACCTCCAGACGCCAGGTAAGATCATCCATAATCCAGTCAAAAGCCACCGCAATCCCAGTTTAATACACAAGACTGCTCGGTAACTGATGATGAAAGGGTAATACTAGAGCGCCACGTCGTTAAGCTTCTGTTTGCTGCTAGCTGTTGTACACAGGGTCATGTTTACACTCCATGGATCACCTGTCAGATGTGGTGAATTGATGGCTTTTCTCTGGAAAAAAAAAAACTCTACAAAACCCTTCAATTAGAGCAAACACCACCGGCCATGTTTTTGTAAGACGCAGAGAGAAAGCAAGTGGACAGACAGTTTTTGAGTCAACAAAGTCAGCGGGCTGGGTCAAGCTTCAGGAATTGCAGCACGTGCCCCCCGTCCTCGTCCTGACACCTCTCCATAGACACTCCCAAGGGTTTGTTGCCTTGGAGATGTCGTCTCTCCCTTTCTATTATTGGGCCAGTCACATGAAGGAGGGGCCCGGGTGTTTTTTCTGGCCCCTGGGGTCTGTCTGAGGATTTGTCTCTGTGACCCAGACAGACAGAAAATCTGGAAATCATAGAGGGCATACTCCATTTTTAGGGAAAAAACACCTTTTAAATTTGTGTTGCTGACTTTATATACCATAATGATAAAAAAAAACAAAAAAAAAAAAAACAGATGATATACACATACATACAAAACATTATTACACAGTTTGCTTGTTTGTTATCCTGAGGAGACAATCAAATTTCCATTCACTCTCATTGTATTTAGGAAAAAACATAATATAAAACCAGATGAGATCAAATCTGTTTGCATACAGATAAAACCAGGTTTGCTTAAAATGCTTTTGGTGATTTGGGTAAAGTGATCAAGGCTGTAATTACAGTATTTTCACAGATTGAGAAACACATGCATATCCAATTGTCTCATACAAACTCATCCAGAGCAGCAACTTCAATTTACAGGAACAGTTGAACTTATGTTCTTTAATTAAGAAATTTCTTTTAATCTTCACACGCAGCAATAGATGTAATGAGCTACTGAATACAGGGGAAATTAAGCTTGATTTGAAGATTTGCAGTCGGCACATTTGTGGTAATTTTGCCGTTTGGTCTCTTCGTCTTTGCAGAACTCCACCTGTGAACTCAACTCTTCCTGCGGGGGGAAGGACCCTCTGTGGAGCCCCTCTTCGTTGTGTGGCATGGCCACGCCCCCTTCCTCCAGGGGCATGTCGCCCAACTTGGAGCTTTCCCACAGTGCCTCACACCTTCCCAGCCGCTTCCACTGCACATCAGGTACAGAATACGTCACGAGATCGCATTTCAGTTCCAGCTGTGTTTTTTCTTTCATGTTGGACCTGAGCCAGCTCTTACACACACACACACACACACACACACACACACACTGGCTTTACCTGGATGACCTGTATTTCACAAGCGTTCGAATCAGCCGGATCGGACGTTATATGGAAATGAAATTTTCCTTTGCCAGTTCCCCAGAAATGTCTGATTGAGCTGATGTGTGAATAGAGCAGATTATTTTATGGAGAATTCACAGCAAGCGAGTGGGCGTGTTGATTACTTTTCTGTCCTGCCCCCTGCACGCTCCACCCAGGTGGCCCCCCTCACCAAAGCCAAATGGAGAATTTTCTGTAGGTGCGAATGTAACACAGGAATCTCCCGTCGTGTGCTACACGTGTGAATGGACAGTTTTCACACAATATCCCAAAGATTCAGGTCTGGACATTGTGTGACATTGTGACATTAATATGAGAAAACGGCATGAGCGCTGATTGTTTTTTTGTGTGTTTTTTTTTTTTTTTTTTATCTAAACAGGAGGGAAAGGAACGCCCGCCTCCAGCACTCCAGCCACCTCCTCACCACCTCCCACCCTGTCAGATGACTTTCCCATAATCTCCTTACCAGCCAACACAGTCCAGTCCAGTCCACCAAGAAAGGTAGGATCTCTTCCCTCCAGTTAAAAAAATCTTTCAGACAAATATACAAGCCATTTGTAATAGTTTAGTTTCATCTTGAAAACTAGTGACACATCGATTTGTCCAAAAAAAAATTTCAAAGGCTTTGATTTTGTACTTTTGAAGTAAATTAAAGGTGAAAATAGATGAAATCATTACAGACATGCCATTGCTTCTCAGCTCTAGTTGAACTAATGTGGATCACTGATTACCAATTCTGATATATCTGTCAGTCACATCATGTCAGGGTCGTGAACGTTTCCTTTAGTCATTTAAACAAACAGGTAGATAATAAGAGCAAAGTGTCCTGACCCGCAGGTCTTTGAATTATACAAATAAGTGGGAAACCCACTGATTTGTTCTATGAATTCATAAACCAGTTCGCAACAAAAACCATTAATGTTGTGATTTTTTTTTTTTTTTTCAGGATCGTCGACAAGGAGAAGGCAGTAAACCTGCGCTGGTGAGACAAGAGCAGGTGAAAGACGCGGAGAAGAGCGCAGAAGTAACAAATAGAGGTTAGTCGTAATATGACTCAATATCATCTCATTAGATTTAACAGTGGAAATTGCCATAGATTTTTTTCACTGTTGATACTGAGCCCACTGTAATTCACTTAGGTGATACACAGACATATAGACCGTAACCCGATGAGCTATAAATGATCACATCCCCAAAACCAACCACAATTTTGATTTCACACTTCTTGTCATTTCTTCATCAGATGCAGGAGCTGCTGAGAACGTCTCCATGACTTTGACAGAACTGTCGGACTTCGTGAAGAAACAGGAGCTGGAGCTTCACCTGAGGACAGAGAAAGAGAGGGAAGAGGGTGAGTGTTGGCTTTTTGTATTATAGAACCAGATTCAGTCACTTTGTGAGCTTTCTTCTTTAATACAACTATCCATCAAAACAAAATCATGCTTTACATGAGGCACTAATAGAACAACATTGACTCACAGTCACAGAAAGCCAGGAGTGAAACCTGAATTTGCTGGGTAAAGAACTTGTCACTCTTTGGATTGTGTTTGTCAACAGAAGGTGTGTAGGTGTGTGTGTGTGTGACTGTGTTTGTTTTTTGTACCACAAAATGACCCAATTCAGATCAGCTAATTCAGAGCGTGCACAGCATCCGGTGACAATAAACCAACATAAATGATGACATTCATCACTGTATGTAAACAACACAGGAAATCAGTAATTACACAGTGTAAAACAGAGCATATATACAACAGCAAGGGAAGAGAAGTGAAAAAAATCATTTTACAGCTGCCACAACACAAAATTGCCATATACCTACTTATATAATTGTGAGCCATTACATGGAAACAATACATTATCTTCATCTAATCAACAATGTTTTCAAGTCCTACACATTTCACTCTGAATTGCAAATAAACGTGTCTGTTAACTTAAACGAGCTTGAGTATTTTTGGACTCAACAAAATGTTCAGGATGTAGCATCGCACAGTGACTTACTCTGGCTAAACGTGCCCGCCAAATGAGTGAATGTAAATGTAAACGTATTGGTTTAAATCCCACTCAAGCCACTAAAAATAAGTACACATACACTGTTGTGAACCACTTTGGATAAAAGCATTTGGCAAATCGCACATGCTTTGTTGCCAAAGCTGGCTGCTTAGACTTAAACTTCTCTGTTCTCTTGAGGAAAACAAGCAGAAATCTAAAACTTCGTTTTTTTTTTCTGTGCGGGATATTGCTGTTCTTTGGCTCCTGTTGGGACTGCAATAACACACATGCAGGTGTAACTCCATCATAATCCTCAATATGTTGTTTTGTGCTGCAGCTGCCATCACAGAGGAGTTGCTGAAGATCACTGAAGATACTCAGGAGCTGCAAGGCTTGAGGGGCTTTGATTCCCCTTTCTATCGCACCACCGAGACTCTGACTGGATGTCAGACACAAGACAAGATCCTGTCCAGCACCCAGCCTGGAGGCCCCATGCGGGACACCCACCATGTCGTATCGACACCAGACAAAGCTGAAAACACTGCGAGTACCAGCGGTGTCGGCAGTGAAAGAGGAGGAACGGGAACAGGAGGAGAGAGCAGGAGTTCAGCCCTTGGCCTGGAGCAGTCCTGGTCCTTCCAGTCAGGTTTCACCCCGATCGATCACCACCTGCACCGGAGCCCCTCCGCTCCGGATGACGAGTTGGGCAAGTTGGGAATGTTCTCCCCGAGCCCGTGCAGCAAGACCCCCGCCGCGGTTCCCTACGAGTCGTTTTTCGACCTGGCTCTACCCAGGGCGGCCTCGCTCTTCGTTGGGCAGAAGACATCAGAGGCGGTGCACAAGGCGGCGATGGAGAAGCTGCTGCAGCGAGAAGAGGGGTTGGAGGACGGGGAAGAGGAAGGGGTAGTAACTGCTTCACCTCTGGAGGTGCTGGATCGCCTTGTTCAGCAGGGGAGCGACGCCCACGATAAAGTTCTCAAGAGGTGAGTGTCTTGAATCTAAAAATCAAAAGTAAATAAAAACATCCTAATATTTTCTGTGATTAAATCATCACGTAAGAGGATTATGAGGCTGTCGTGAAAGTATTTTCTCTCTAGTTCTTTGAGCATGTTGACACCGAAGAAACTCAGGAGTGTGTTTTGATGTGCTGCTCTCTGCACAGAGACTGCTTGGGTTGTTTCCAGTCTATTACTGTGGTCCAAAGGAAACACCCAGTCGAGAACAAGTATGACATTGTTCGGGAGCCGCCACCCCCGTCTTTTTACAGACACACTCGCGAACACCAACACACACAAGACACAGTGAGCCGATGCTCCGAGCCAATAATACGACAGCAGAGACGGTGTCAGCAAAAATTAGCGCCGGCCACAGAAACAAATCTGGCCTCGCTCGTTTCTGTCGCTCATCACCTCCACAGTTTTACTGTCCTCATCAGAGCCAAATTCAGCTGATAGGGATGAGTGAGGTCAGCTAAAAAAAAACAAGACGTCAGAGTAGAAGAACCTACGTTCATCTCTCTGTTTGTTTTTCATGCTTGACAATGATGTGTTGTTTTTACATTCAGGTTCTCACAGGCTTTAAATAAACTTAATATGCAGTGAGCTTCAGTCCTGCTAGATGGACTGAATCAGGCTAGCTGTTTCCAATACTTCCAGTCTTTGTGCTAAGCTAATTGGCTGCTTAGCATTCAGGCAAAGTGGTATCTGGATAAACTCTTATTCATTCAGACAAGGGGTTCAAGAAATGCAGTGCTGTCCATTTGTCCATGGTTATCCTACAGTGTGTGTTTTTTATTTTTCTTTACCGCAGTGAAAACCTGTTTTGATAAAATAGCCTACAAGCAACTTAAAAGAGAAATATATCAGAGGTTTTTTTTTCTCTGTCTTTCCACAGATTACCTTTGCCAAGTAAGTCAGCTGATTGGACGCACTTTGGAGGTAAAGCACTCACAGTTCACCCACAGTTCTGTTGCTCTCTGATAAAAGAATCTATTATAAAAGACCGCAGACAGAGCGTTATTTAGGCATGACTAGTGATTCATCACGAGCTCTGAGACACGAACAGCATGTTAAAATGTTACTGAGCCAGACAGGAATTTGTTCAGCTGACATTTATCAAAACACAAGAAGTTCCCACAGTCATACAGAACACCATCAATTCAGAAATTCAAAAGTTGGCCATTGAGAGATTACGCCCCCCAACCCCCTTTTTTTATTAACCTCTCTGCATGCACTCAGTCACCCAGAGGCAGAATCAGATTTGCTCCAGCTGCAGTTCACAACTAAATAGAATCACTGTGATTTTGCTAACATCCTTTGCCAACTTGTAATCACAACTCTGGGGAATTTAGTCCTGTATTTCAGATTGCAACTAAAACAAAACTCCTGTCACTGCTTACGACCGACTGACTAATCGAATTCTCCCGAGAATTTTCCCTGTAAATTTTCTCCTTTCTGCTCTCCTTCCTTTGTACAAGTGAACAAGTGAAGCTCTGTATAAAGAGTTATGCTAGAACAGTTGTAGATTTTTTTCAATCCTTGACTCAACAGTGTTGTGTTTTTTTTCCCCATTTTAAATATCTTAATAATGTGATTAACTGGGTTCATAGCAGCCATAAAGAGGTAGCGTCAAAGATGACACAGCCTTTGTCAGGTGGCTGCGGATCAATGATCTTCATCTTTAAATATGCACCATTAAGAACTGCAGTCAAGTAGTGCAGCTGTGTTGTTACAAGGCAACTTAATGATCCATGTAGGAATTTATCTGTTCTCCGATCCCTCAATAAAAATCAGCAATAGAAGTAATAGCCATAATACACTGTAAGTAAAAGGCAAGGTAGAATCACCAGATCAGTAGATTAATTAGTGAACTGAATGGAAAGTAAAATGTGACTCAACTGTAAATGAACAGCAACAGAGTACTGATGGCCATTCAGTGTAGCCACAGGAAAGAAAGGCCTCCTGTAGTGTTTGGTGAAACACTTTGTCACCGCCTCTGTGGCCGAAGCTGCTCCTCCGGCCATTTGTTTTGCTGATGTCGAGCTGCAGTTGTTCAGCTTGACACCGCTCCAAAAAACTGTCCAAAAAGCCCCTGGCACCGATGACGCATCCTCCTCTTATTCATATATTCACAGTAGAGGTGGAATTAATTCCGTTCCGCTTTCTATACCATTTATACACAGCATCTGCCAGGTCAGTGTTACAGGCCATCTGGTGACACCTGGATGGGCATTTTTTTTTTTTTGGTATCAGAACCAGGAAATATGTAATGTCCTGTAACATTGGGACCTTCTGCAGATGCAAACTGAGGTTGACGAGGTGCTGGAGTGTGACACAGCTGGTGGCTCAGGACTTTAGTGCCCTTGGCCTGATGCCATCTGGATTGGCTGGAGGGAGTCTGCTCAGCTCTCCTCACCTGGCTTGCAGAGTGTCAGTGGGATCAGTGGTCGATGTATTGAAGAAACTGTCATCCCATCTACCAT
Source organism: Polydactylus sextarius (assembly GCA_016801845.1). NCBI lineage: Eukaryota > Metazoa > Chordata > Actinopteri > Polynemidae > Polydactylus > Polydactylus sextarius. The sequence goes on from CM028922.1 coordinate 9,577,223, forward strand.
GTAACTGTTGGCTTATAACCAGGAAAGGTCCTCATATGTCCACAGACATAATAATTGAACCTGAACTCTGTCTCTGTCAGTACAATGAAATATTTTATGTTCTCCAAACACTTTGTGTGCTGTTCTGGTGTTCCACAGCTGAATGATAATTAATCTAATTTCTAGTAGTGTGCACAAGTGTGAGGTGTGTGACCGTGTTAATTACATTATTATTATCACGGCCTCCCCAGGTTCAGCTCCGCTGGACGAGCTTCACACGCTGCGCAGCCAGCTGCTCCTGCTGCACAACCAGCTGCTGTACGAGCGCTACAAGAGGGAGCAGCACGCCGTCCGCAACCGACGCCTCCTCCGACGCATCATCAACGCCACCGCACTGGAGGAGCAGAACAATGCTATGGCAAGTTCACATGAGCTCATTAGCACAGATTGGCCCATTTAAGCACATTGACTTTTAAATACTGAGAAAAAGAAATAAAAACTGTAGATTTCATTTACTGAGACGTGGTTACAATGAGGTCATGAAGGCTCTTTTTATCTCAAGGGGGATGAACACTGATACATCAATGGTAGCAATCAATCAATTAAGTTTTGTAGAGAAATGTTTGTGTCGTTCCCTGTTGTTACTTAAATTTTCTTAGACAAAAGTGTTGCAAACTGTTAAGTGTTTTAAAACGTCTAGACATTTAAAATCCGTTGAACCCTTTGTCCTGACCTCGTACGTCCGTGTGCGTTTTGTGCGCATCTTTGCAGAAGGACCAGCTGAACCTGCAAAGCGTGGATATCTTGTCTCTGAGGGAGAGTCTGCAGGTGGAGCAGCAGCGGTACAGGCAGCTGTGGGATGACCGGGAGATGGTGGTGACAAGGCTGCACAGTCAGATCAGACAGCTGCAGCAGGGCCGCGACGACTACTACACCAAGAACCAGGAGCTGCAGGTGCACACACAGACACCTTTATCAATATATATATATATATATATATATATATATATATATATATATATACACACACACAAATGTATGAATCAACTGTAGCCACCAATTTAAAATATAAATCTTAAATCTGAATCTGTCTTGTGTCTTCAGAGTAAGTTGCAGGAGTGTCAGAAGAGGATGGACGAGCTCGAGGCGGAGCTTCAGAGAGCCAACAACAAAGTGTGCCACACCGGGCACCTCCTCAACCAGATGACCATTAAGGTAAAGAAACAGTTGAACCCTGGTCTGATTTAATGAAATGTTTTGTAAAAAAAAAAAAAAAACTTTAAAATTTATTTAATATTTGTGTAACACCCTTCAAGAAACCTCTTTACTGGAAGTTGAATTGTAGTGCCCTGAACAATAACGGCCATCAGCCAGAGCGCCCAGTTGATATTTCCTGTGCTGTTTGACGTCTTAAAACCAAACCTTGCAAAAAAAGAAGGATGTTGTCTACGTTTTGTCTTTTGTCGTCTTGGCAAGTTATTAATTTCAGATAAAAGCAAACAAACATTTATGTTCACCTCTGTTCACATAGCCTTTTTTTATGGTTAAACAGTAAGATAATTTGGGCGCTTCTCTTCGGGTTCATCCAATGTCACATTTTAAGTCTAAATTTGAAGACAGGTTTTTATGAGCTCACCCCTGTTTTCTTAACGGAGGAACCGGGCAGGACAGCGAACACGACGACAGACAGTTGGGTCTGTCTCGGGGAGTTAGAACAGCACTTGCCTCCCCGTTCCCGCCCTCGTGCTGTCACGTCTCTGTAGACTGCAGACTTTCCTGGGGCTCAGTTGCCTTGGAGATGTTGTCTCTCCCTCTCTATTTTTGGGTCAGCGACACAGGGGTTCTGGGTGTTTTTCTGCCTCCTGGGGTTTGTCTGAGGTCTTGTTTCCCTTCTCTGACCCACGCTGAACCGAAATCCTGACAAACAAGGATGTTGATGCAGGAAAGGGGCATTTCAAATCGTATGGCATACACACAGTTGACAAAAGGCTCTTATCCCTCATGTTCAGACAAGATGAACACTATGTGGTTTAGTATTCTATCAAGACACAGATTGATATGTTAAGATAATTCTGACAAAATTGCTGCAAAACATGAAATTATGAATGTGTCATAAACTAGAATTTTGTTTTGGTCTAAATGAGTTTCTTAGAATGATTTGCACGCAAATCTTTGTCAAATCTGTGACTGTTAATGACTAATTCTGTGGTGCTTATTGTTGATGCATTGCCAGATATTTTTGGACAGCTTTCATTTGTAGCCTGATTGGTGTTTTGCCCTCCCTTTGTCATTGTTTGTCTTGTGTGTCCTTCAGCTGAGCAACAGTGAGAGCACCCAGCAGCAGATGAGCTTCCTGAACAAGCAGCTGCTGCTCCTCGGGGAGGCACATAAGCTGTCCATGCAGGAGTTACACCACACAGGCGCCGATAATACAAAGGTACAGCGCGAGCGAGTGCGTGTGTGTGACTTTGTGTGTTTGTGTACGTGTGCGAGACAGATGCAGAGAACCGCAGAGACGACGTACTGAGGTGAAAAAAGGGACACTAATTGGGTTTGTTGGGCATCAAGTCAAAAACTGTCCCACTGACGCATTTGTAGTTTTGCTGCAACATCAGCTGCGGTCGATGTGCCGCAGGAAACTAAAGTATGAGGATGCACATATGTTGTCAGAGGTTTGAGCTTTTATTTATTTATTTTTTAAATAAAGAATGTTAGTGCTAGTGTTTTAATGTTTGTGTCTCTGTTTATTATTCAATTTTTGTATATATTTTATTACTGCAACCAATGATCTATGTGACATCTGTTGTACACATGTTGTACATCAAATACATTTGTTTGCTACCATTTTTTTTCTAGATATTTCAATGTTTTGGTTTAAAAACACAATATTTAAACTGATCAGTCTTCATCTAAGCTCAAAGGTCATGGTTCAATTCAATATGCTGTTAATTTTGTTACAGACTTAAGATTTAACACTATCTATGGTTAATACTCATTATGTTTTAAAAACAAATTTGTTAGAGAGTCATCTATTTAATTTGGTTCTTTTGTGGATAGGTTATCTTGTTAACTGTAAAGTTTTTTTTTAGTAGCTGACACAGCCACAGAATTTAAAATGCCACAAAACCAGAGAAACCTATGATCACAGTGGCATCGATCGAATAGTGTTTACTCAGCATCAGTCCACATCAAAAATATCTAATGTGTAATCTACACTCACACAGTTACCGCAAAAACTTTTCATGTGTCTTTCTCACCTTCTCAAATGTTTCTTGTTCTGACCCCGTTACCCAGGAGGCCGAGATGGTGCAGGTGTCTTATAGGAAAGAGGTGGAGACGCTTAGGCAGAGTCTGCTGGTTCAGGGTCAGAAACTCGAAGGCGCGCAGCAGAGAGTCACCGAGCTGGAGACACACCTCTCCAAGAAGGAACACCTCATCGCCGAGCAGAAGAAGTTCCTCGAGGATGTAAAATGTCAGGCGAAGTGAGTATCGTTTTTTCACAATTAGTTTGGATTTAGATAATCTGATATCAGCGATCATCATTGTGTGACCTCTACTCTTTGTCTTTCTCCTCATCACTCACTTGTGTGTCCATGTTCAGGGCAGAGCTGCAGGCCTCAGACAGCAGGTATCAGGCCCAGAGGAGAATCACTCAGCTGCTGCAGACTGAACTCCTGCAGCTCTACAGCAGAGTAGAGATGGAGGCTCCAGCCAGCACCGCTGCCAGCTCACCACCAGGGGGCAGAGCTGACCCACACACTCCAGCTGACTCCAGGTCAGGCTCAGAACACAGGCAATTTGGATGTTTTTTTTAGTTTTGTTTTTGCATATCACATGTTGTCGTTTGGTATATTTAGAGTCCACGGGTAACAGCAGATAAAGATCTGAGTTGTAGTTATGTTTATATGAAGGTGTTTTCTCCTCTACAGCGTCTTTGTGCCAGATGGACCAAGTAAATCTTTCACCAACGAGGAGGCGACCACTAGACCACCACACGACTCCCCTCGGGGCAACGGCAGCACTTTATCGCCCGGGCAACCAAAGGCGAGCAACTCTTCCAAGTCAACAGCCAACTCCATCAACGGCAGCCAGGACCTGGCCCCGCCCCTGCTGGTGGAACCCTCCCTGTCCCGTCCCCACCCCAACCTGCTCGCACACCTGCCCCCCTCCGACGCGCCGCTCACCGTGGGCTCCTACCCCAGTGCCAAGAGCTTCCTGGGCATGAGGGCACGCGAGCTGTTCCGCAACAAGAGCGAGAGCCAGTGCGACGAGGAGCCGGCGCCACCACGGCTCGCCGGCCTCGCCCACGGCTTGAAGACTGAGCTGTGCGTGGAGCCGCCTTGCCCAGGTTACACCGCTCCCGTCAACCCCGCACCTTCCCCACATCCGACTATGACTCCCACCCCGGCACCTGCCACTCCTCTCACTGTGCCCACCAAGGAGCCCCCATCTGAGCCCAAGCAGCGGGTCTCCAGCCAGGAAAGTCCCCGCAGGAAGGCAGGGGCGGGGCCAGGCGGAGGGCGGGGTCAGGTAGGATCAGGGCGCCCCCGGCAGCAGCAGCTGAAGATCATGGACTATAATGAAACACATCACGAGACACAGAACTGAGCCGGGACGGGGGAGCCGACGAGGAGAGACTGTTGGAAAAGAGCTACAAATCAGCAAAGAGCAACATGTCAGCAACTCTTTGCAATTCAGTGTTATTTGTTCCATCCATCTAAGTGGACAACAGGATTTTCCCCCACGTTATTTTCTGTTTTTTTTTTTTTTTTATACTGATTCATTCCCTTGATGAATTTTGATGAGGTGACAAGAATACAATGTTGATGTGTTGCCAGTGAAGATTATGAAATCTATTATTGACTAAGATATTGAAAGTTACGCCAGCAGAACCTGACAGTGCGAGTCCATAGTTTAAAGTTATGATGAAATGCACATTTCCCTCTTGGTTCAGGTTTTATGTGCCCAAAATTTTAAGAAATCTGTGTCAGGGCTTTCTGCCTCTGCTTAATATAATGGAGGTGAATGAAATTCTAATTGTGGTGCTCTCGGGATTGAAACATATTATTTGTAAAACTCAGAACAGCAGCGACATGTATTTTACAAGTGAACAGTTTTCACTGTAGAAATATTTTTCTGCTGAAGAAATGAAAAAAAAAAAAAAAAAAACCCCGCTGACAACAAGTTCTGTGGATTATCCAGAGAGAAGTTGCTGCTAAAGATTGTAGATGATTGTAGGAGACGACAAATACAGTTCCAGTCGTCTTTATTAAACTGTGTTGGAGGCAGAAACCTCAGAGACGGCATCTGAACAATTGGACAAATAAAACCTGAATTATTTGTTGTAGTTTACACCACTTGGCGTTACTGAACCGACCACTTTAGAAGGTTAAAACACACCATCTTGAATCAAAACAAAAATAACACAAAAACACCAGGAGATTAGGTGATGTTACATTTGACTTGATTGCCTGTTAGATGCACTGAAGTATTTTTTTGGATCATGTTGAGCGAATATTTGAGTGAGTGTTACATCAGAGCGATAGAAGCGATCAGTACGTAGATGCTGTTAGGTTATTCCGAGGGGAGGGTTGGTAAACCGTGGAGTGTGACCCTATTGTTGCTGGACTAACATTTCCAAATGAAACTCCATTGAGTTTTTGAGCCAAATCATGTCAGAGGGTGAATGTGTTTTGTTCGTTTGGGAGCGTATGAGGGATGAAGGTCACAGAGTCGTGTCGATTCTCGCATTTCAGCAACGATGCGAGGAAAGTGTATGAAATTTGGGAACTGATGAAATTTTATGCATTTCTTTTCATTTCTTTTCCTTTACTTTTTATCCAGTCATGAAGTATGCTCACAATTACATGTCCTAAATCTGAATCAGACACGGCAAGTGACACAAAGTCTAAACTACAAAAACAAACAGATAACTGTTGTGGTGCCAAGTGCCACGAAAACTGAATGCAAGTATATAAACAAAGTGACGTTACTCGTGTTCAGCCTGTTACGTACAATGTGGGAAAACACAAATTGTCTATTGGGTTTTTCCTGCTGCAGGTCTGGGAAACAGGGAGTTACCTCCCTTCTTCTAAATATTTCCACTAGTAAATTCCACTTTTTGAAAGTCATCAAAATCCTGTTGTCCACCAAGAACTCCTGCTGTCATTTCCTTCTGCCTTGCTATCTAAAGCATGTTCAACAATCCACTTAAAATGCCAACCATAGTAAATACAGCAAACCCAAGACAGAAGGTACAATCAGCACAACCTGAAGAAACCAAGACTCTGACCGGAGCTGGAGAATCTGGGACAAAATGGCAAAAAAGGAAGTTCTTAAAGCAGTGGCTTGTGTTTAACTGTGAACAATAAAGATCGTCTTCAATGTTTTGCACTACAATTCTTGAGTTATGCTTTGTTTTTGCTGCTGAGTATAAACCCTTCCAAGATCAAGATGTTTTATCAGTTCTGTTGTGTTTTGTTTTATGATGACAATCTCTCATCAAGATAAATCGACAAATTAATCAGCCGATCTATTGGTTGTGAAACGATCTCTGCTGTGTCGCGCTATGAGTTCAACTAAAAGTATCCAGAAAATGATAAAAAAAAACTGTTAGTCTGTCAAAACCAGTTTATCTGAGGAAGTTTATTTTTGAAAGCTGGCATCAGATGTCTTGATTACTGTTCCTAAATTAACAATATTATATATACACTGTATATTCTAATTATTATGTATATTCTTATTATTATTATGTATTTATATATATGGAGCAGACAATAGTAGTAGTGAGGTGTCAAGGTATTTATAATATATGTCATAATAACAAAGTATGACTCATTAAGCTAACGTAATAATGTAAAAAATATTTGGTAAATTATCACTGCAGTTCATTGGCTTTTAGTTAAATTTTACTATTATTTAATTTGAAACGGACCTTTTGAATTTACAGCTTTTAAATTCAAAGCCTTAGTTTAGCATACTGCTTGAACAACGACCAAATAATTAAACCAACCAACCAGTCAGGAGGTAAGTAAACTCAACAACCACAACTTTACAAGTAACATAGTTTGTGCCCAAAATAAAATGTCAGTGTATAAATGACGAATGGTTGTGCCAGACTATTTCCTGCCCTAAGTAGCTAAGATAAACCAGGCTAAGCTAAGCTAAGCTAAGCTAAGCTAAACTAAGCTAAGCTAAGCTAAGCTAAGCTAAGCTAACAGACTGTCGTCGGGGCTGATTCTCAACCGCATTTCGGGGGAAATGAATAAAACTCCCTGTACTGTCTAACTACTAATATAAATCCCTAGGTGAGTGTCCGTAATGTAAATATTTTCTAATGCAGCATTTCAGTTAAGCCAAATAAAACAGTAAATCCGCCAGTTGCTACAACTTTGTAGAGTAAACCGGAACAAACACTTTAAACGCCATTAGCACTACGACGCTAGCTCTATGTAGGTCGTCAATTTACTTGAGAATTTAAAACAAACAAACAAACATGGCATTTATTAACTTTTAGGGATGTTTTATTTAACAACTATCACTTTATTTTTATATTTTCCCTCAAGTTTATTGTTTGTCATTTCTAGAAAAAAAAACGTCTGCTTTGCTCTTTCCACAAAAGAAGGTAAGTACATTTCTGTGGTATTTTTTTATTTTCCACAGGAAACTGCAATTGTCCCTGCTTCCATGTTGTTTGTGTTTACTTTTATTCTTTTGTTTGTTGTCCAGTTTCCACCAGAGGACACTGTTGCTCCAAAAAACTAACGCCCACCAGCTTCTGCAGCCATGTTGGGATCAACAGGTAAGACGGGCTGGTAAATGTGGTGTTACACAGCTGATGATTGAAGATCATTCACATCCTCAGGCTGGTAACTGTGCTGCTAAAATCCATATATGACACAAGTATTGATGAAATTGATGAGAAGTGCCGTTTACTGATTTTTTTTTTTTTTTCTCTTCCCCGGTTTGCATAATATTTCTTTAACGTTTCACTTTACTTGATGTTTCTCTGTAAAGAAAAGGCCAAATCTAGACTATAGAGAAATCAGAGATGAAATGCTTAAACTAGAAATATTACAGATGGTAAAACAAATGTTCATCCATATTGATTCATACAATTAAATCTGTGAAGTATTTTGTGATTTTGGATTTGGATTTTTAATGTGCGTGTATCCGTGTTTGTTGTTTGTGTGTGTGTGTTAGTGCGTGTGTGTGTGTGTGTGTGTGTGCACGTGCTCGCACATACGTCTGTGTGTGTTTTATCAACTCCCAATTCCCTTGGCTTTGCTGCTAACTCTCATCCTGCTTCCGGGACCGAATCATTTTTGTGAGCATAACCGACCAAGTATGATTAGTTTATCAAACGTGTGCATATGTATTTCAAGAAAAAAAAAAAAGAGAAAAAAAAAGTGGTATGATTAATTTACCAGCATTCCGCAGGGTCAAGGAAATTGATGCAGGATAATTGGGCACATAGGGAATCCTTGGCAATTTGTGCTTTCAGACTCTACTTGAGAAATTAGATGTCAGTGCAAATGTGAAATTGCTCCTCAATGTTCTCAAAGATTCCATGAAAGTTTAAATATAAATCTTAAGTATTTCCAGCAAAGGGATTCTTCCTGTTTTTTTTTTTTATTTTATTTTATTTTATTTTTTTTTTTGTGCCAACTTGAAATGAAGCTCTGTGAAAATGATCAGAATGAAGTGAATGTGTATGGGTGGGGTGGGGGGGGGGCATCCATGCTTGTGTAAAGTTCGGGGCTGCGCTCTGAAGAGGATGTCGGCGCACTTGCTTTCAGTAAAATCCTCATGCAAAAATTCATTAGATTCCTTCTGACAGGAAGTAAAGTTTGAATTCATCTGAAGACGTGTAATTATAATATGCAAGATATGTACACCTATAATGCAAAATATAACTCAGATGGTGCAGTATAGCCTAGTTTTTTTTTTTTTTTTTCTTCAGGTTGTCAGCGTACAAGTTAGGTAGTTGGTACTAACGCCGACACATGTGTTCATATAAATGAGAATAAATTATATAGGGGTGAATAATTGATATCAAGGAGCATATATTTGTCAGGTTCAGAAGGCCATTGATTGATAAAGTTGCTGTGTGTGTTTTAGTTTGAAAGTTTGACAGTTTTACTTTGAGAACATCTTGACTCTGATAAACCACTTTATTTTTTGCAAATCAGTGGCCATCAGTTACATTTTATCAGTTTAGCCCCAATTTCAAAGATTACAGGGGATTATTAAATCATCATCATCTTTGTCATCATCATCTGATCAAAACTTGTGGGGAAAATATTCTATTTATGCAAGATCAAGATAAACTGATTGCTCCGAAAAAATTCTAGTTATATCTAAATGTTAGTGTTTATTCCTTACGGACAACTGTGCAAAAGAAAATGCTAAACAAGAATATTTTTGGTAAGCATACTACATACTGACACTCTGGAAAACGGCTTCATTTGTCCTCATTAAAAGCTTAAAAGTCCATGAATAAATAATCATTAAAGAGGATACTTTTTTCCCTGTTTTTTTTTTTTTTTTTTTATTTTCGGCCTTATGCAAAATACACTCACTGACTAAATAAATATGCTCCATAAAGGCTGTTTAGAAACGTGCCCTCCCCCCTCTGCTTCCACATTTAGATGGCTGACATGCACCTAAAGATCAGATCCTACATTGGCTGTTGGTTTTGGAGGGAAAAATTGGACCTCCGAGAGTCAACTTAATGCAATTAAGTGAGGATGATGAGTCTTTCTCTCTCTGTGCTGCTTGAATCAGTAAGCAAGGCAGAATCAAAACTTAAAGGCAAGAAGAAAAGATGAGCGTGCACAGAGCGTTCCCAGCGGTTTAATTATTTTAATTATCTCTCCTCTTTCAGCTTTCCTAAAAAAGAGGCCATTAAAGGATGCCCGTTTGGGTTAATCTGATTAAAAAAACAAGATGGAGGGAGAGATGAAAGCCTGCAGATGTCAGTGCTAATCAGGGGAGTTAAAACTGCTATTTGTGAACTGGGACGGTTGTTAAAGTGGGTAGAAAGTGCGGTGCAGTGTGAGTGTTTTTTTAAATACGTTTTTCCTCACTTCAAAACACCTCCTTCCTGCAGCCTCTGTTGATAAACTCCTCAAACTAACACCGTGTTTGATTCTCTGCCGCACTCTGTAACCGCGTTGGCAGCAGGTCAGGCAAACACAGCTCGACTGGAGGGAAACGGGAAAAGTTTAAACCCGGTCCCCGGTGATCTGGTTTCGTTCTCGTGAAAAAATGAAGATGCCATTTGAGGAAGTGATGAAAGCAACATTAGCTATTAGCAACACCAGAGTGGATCTTACCGAGATCTTGCAGAAAAGTCGACCAAAGAGTCACACAATTATTGATTTAACAGCGTTTCTCTTTTTAATTCTGATCATAAGCTGCTTCTGAGCGGAGAGTTGGCGTTGTTATTATTTCAAGTGGAGAAAGTCTGTTTTCAATGCAGATTAACTTGTCTCATTCATTTTCCAAAGCCAGACTTGGTTTTTTCACATGGAGCAAACTCTCTTATTCTTTGTTGTTTGAAGATACATGAAGGTAGAGGAGTGAACGAGAGAGTCCAGCAAGTACAAAACAGTGGTACACTCAGATCAGTCAGTGTCCTTTTGTTTCAGAATAAACAGACTTTTCAGTCACTCGTGTGTGTGTGTGTGTGTGTGTGTGTGTGTGTGTGTGTGTGTGTGTGCAAAATCCGTTTCAGTCATTTGTGGAAACTTCTTGAATAAGGTTGCTTATTCTCAATGCACTTTCAGGGTTTTTCACTTGTTCCAAGAAAATTTCAATTTTTTTCACAGAAAATATGAAAAATATTTTTACCTAAAAAATCAGTTTTAGATAGAACTGACTCGATATGCCGGAGATGAGTTATTGCAGCGCAATTATATAATACCTATAAGAAGCCATATGCATCAACTCCACATCACTCAGCAGGCCAAATGCAACACTGTCAAGTTTCATAATGCAGGGAGTTGTTAAAGTTCCTCTGACTGCAGAGCTTGACATTTGTTCAGGCAAGAATGAGCACAAAACCAGCACAGGTGTTGAGCCACAGCATGGCGAGAGGAGGGGAAAGGAGGGAGGAAAAAAAAAAAAAAAAAAAACAAAGATCTACTTTCAAACTAAATCAAGCAGAAGGAATGTCCTGAGTGTGTACAGAGATGGACGGGAGCCCATGCAATATTAAAGCGCCGTGTCTGGCAATGCCAACCGTGCCACTCCTCTCCGCGGCTCCCGCCCTCCTGGCTTCCCGGCCATCGGCTCTTCCCTCAAGGTGACACTTCAAAGCGGGCACGCAGACGTGGCAGGCTTGGCTGTCGGCATGGAGCCAGCCCCCCCTCCCTCCACACCCCCCACAACCCCCCTCCCCTCCTCCACCACCCCCTCCTTCTTCTTCTTCTTCCTCTTTCTCTCCCGCCCACCACCCATTCTACCCCGCTACCCACACCACCACCTCAAAGACACAGCTCCTACCCCTGCTGGGCCAGGTCAGCGCCAAGATCCACACCGCTTGCCGCCTTGGGAGCCGCTGTCAAAAACTCTTCCCCACAAGCTTAATTAATAACGGGCCATTCCTAATGCAAACCCTCTGAATCTGCAGCCTGTTTCCCTCCGATCCTATTGGTGAGTTCTGAGGCCTCGACAGAAGGCAGACAAGGAGAGGAGGGCTGGTTGGGGATGCATCCAAATCATTTGAATTTCGATGATTAGGATTCACATGCATTATTCTCCGCGCTTTATAACCTATTTTCTGTGTTGTACAGTGTGCCTGCCTGCCTGCTTGCCTGTCTGTCTGGATGTTTTTTTTAAAGATGTCTCTCTTCTGCAGATGATTGGAGACACTCTAACCAAAGAATATAGGGCTGCTCTCCTCGGCCTGTCTGACAGGTGGAGTAGGAAAAACATAAATGTGCACACATACACACACACTCACAGCCTGTATCAGCTGGGTCCAGGGCTTGTAATCACCTCTCAAACCTGGAGGGAGAATTTTACCAAGCGCGCTGTGATCGATATTTGCCGATCCGTCTGCCCGTATCAACCTCAAATAAAAGCAGAGAGCAGGAGACAAGGCAGCATAGGCAGGTCGTGAGGAGGTCTGCGGCGCCCCCCGTTTGATGTCTGTGAAAGCGCTCATCAGTGTGTAGAACCGGCCTCATCTCGGCACGCCGGGTCACCACTGCCTCACCCCGAGCAGCACACGGCTGATTGTCTCGCTGTCGGGGCGAACGGGGTTGTTGTTTTCCGAGGTGAGAGGACGGATCTTTTCCAGCAAGCTGGGTTTCAGTTTTTTTAATAGGGCCCTAGCTCTAGCACCTCGCAGGCCGGCTCAGGCCGACACGCTGATGATGAGAAGGGGAACTCGTCCAAAACTCAACGCCCTCCTCCTCCTGCCAGTCCTGAGCTCATGTTGTTACTGTATTTTGATTCACCGCGTGTGCTCCTTTTCGCCTCGTCCGTTGCATTCTTGATGGGATGCGCGCGGGCAAAAAAAAAAAAAAGCACAGGCTAAACAACCCTGTGTGCCTCAAGAAGCCGTGGTTAAATGGTACACGGCTTGGAAACATAAGGTCTGCGAATACGAGCTCAGCCTCAAGAGCATTGTGGCATTTAGGGCAAGGAGCTGGTTACGTTAGCTGACACACTGATATAATTAGGTCGTAATAAATAAGAAAGACAATGGGGAGTGAGGGCGAGAAACCACATAGGTTGCTTTTTTATGAAAAAAAGTCACTTGTCTACGTAGAAACACGCATACTTTCTCTTTTTCTTGCCTGGTCTCGCACACATTTACTCGGTGTCCTACTTGCAGAGTCCTTATGAATGTTGTTTTAAACCCCAGAAGCCCTGGCCCTTTAAGTGAGCTAACTGGGGTGGTTGTAGGCTCAAACCAATCTTAATTAGTACACTTACTGCACAGCGAGGGCAGGTACGAAGTCGAGCCTCTGCACTGCAGTTTCCCTCAGATTAAGCCTCTTTTAGATGAGGCTGTAACCTCCCACAATGACGCAGTAATTAACTTCATTAGCTTTCAATTCTCTTTTAGTTTTGGCAAAGTGGGTGAGGCTTAATTTTTGGCTTCCGTTGAGATAATAGTCACAGAAATCAGCTAATCTCGTCTGTCTGTGTTTTATCTCCACCAATGTTGCTGCATTTCACGCGTGCTACCTGCTGTTCATCTTGGCGACATGCATGTGCATGAGCGGGTTGTAATGAGTCAGGCATCGGGTTTTAATAAGCAGAGCTTTACCCACAGATCCTTCTGTGATTTGCATCCATGTCGGACACGAGGCGTAAAGCGGGGTGATTGATTCATGGCTCGTCCCATATTGGAGCGAGAGAGAGGGAGGAGAGAGAGATAGAGGAGGGTCGTAGATTTATTATCAAGCTCAGCGACAAAGAGAGGAAGAGAGTGTGCATATGTTAATCCGCTGGCTGAACGATGATCAAAGACTGGAACAAGCTGAGCCCTGCTGATCGCCTCGGGGCACACGATGCTCTCCAAGCAGCTGGGAAAGTGTGGAGACGAGGAGTAAACAGATAGTTAGAAAAATCAATAGCTGAGGTTCAGGCCGCAGCTCGGTGTGAAGGTCAAAGGAGGCTGGTGTCCGAGGCGCGTAGAAGGAAGTCTAGAAACCAGGGGCGCTTTTAGGCCAATTTAAGAGAAGTGATGTGTTTACAGCTGAGTTGTGTCCAGACATGAAGGAAGTTCAAGCTGAGGTTACGGCTGCTCTGGTCAGCTCGGTGATGCGTTAAAAAAAAAACAACATCATGAAAAAACATCAGTTTTTGGTTCAAACTAAAAACATCTAAGGATTGTGGATTCACGGGCAGTGGCACGATTGTGTGTTTTGGAACGAGGACCTTGCATCAGCTCATTTGGGTTTCAAAGAAGGGAGGAGTTTCTTTACAGCGTCAAAACAACCTTGCCTGGGTCCCGTTTGTTTCTTATCTCTTATTTCACCTTCTTCTTTATACTGACCCAAAGTATTCCCATGAGGCCTCTAGCCCAGGTAGCCACGCTGCTTGGCCGCTGTGGGAATTTGTGCCATTCTTGTGATCCTGTCCTCAAAGCTCATTTTTTTAGTTTGAATTTTAAAATTTCCATCGTCGAAAACATCTGATCTCATGTATGTTGTCATGTAGATAATGCAGATAGGCAAGAAAGTTCTCTTTCATCAAACCTGCTAAAAAATAAAAATATTATTTGTCATCGGCTGTGCTAATTATGAATTCATATCTTTGTTTGCTTATGGCTGAATAATTAAGATGACTTAGCTCTTTACCCTCAAGCTTTGGCGTCTATTGACTTCCTCTACTTCTGAAGCGGATTGTTTTTGTGATTAGTCACTTTGTTTAATCTGGTAATGATGGCATCCCCTCAGGCTAAATGCCTGATTCGTGCTTACCAGTTTATTTATTCATTTGTACTTTTGACGTGTTAATCTGCATAAACGGCGCGGAGCTCCACCAGGACCTCCCGAACGTCTCTCTGCACCTGTCAATTACAACAAATCCGAAGCACCAGGAAGCAACCGCCCTGGTCTCTGCACCTTGATTGGCTTAGAAGTCTTCCTGTCAATCAACTCTGATCTAGTCTGTCCTGTCAGGGAGACACTGATGTTCATCCCTTCATCTCTTTCTCAGCTCTGCAGCATTAATTGAGCAGAACTGCCACTGATTAAGAGTAATGGGGGATGTGGAGGATGATATAGAAACAAACATACAGCTCCTTGGGTAACACCTTGTGGTTTTATATACATTATAGTTCACATATTTTTAAGAAGCCTGATAATATTAAAGCATCCAGTATTATTTAATAGAAAGGTTTGTTTTATTGCTGTCATGTCCTTTTGTGTCTGCCTTGTCACTTTTTTACTTACTCTTTCACTTCTTATTGATGTCCTGATGCGCTGGTGGGAAACCAGAATTCTTTTGGGACTTGTCCATTAAGTATTGTCCAAATAGGATAGAAACTGGATGGATCTGTTCAGATAAATTTGTTGATAACAGATGGTTTGTCCCTCAGCTCCTCCTGTCCACGTGTCAAGTTTCTGGACTTTGTAGAACTTCAAAGAAAAAAATTCACAAACATTTTTAGAGAAGTTATCGAGACATCAACAAAGAAGTGGCAGCATGGGGCCAAATAGGTAAAAAAAAAAAAAAAACTTCTACATATTGCTAGAGATTGTATCAGTCTGCAACATCTAAAGTTGACATTCATATGTTTTTGACCCAGAAATTGCTGGACTGGATAAACCAGACTGCCAGGAGAGTTGACAACGGACCAGACGTCAAAAGGAACCGGCTGACCTCTCCTGCTGCAGCCTGGCCATTAGCAAAATCTCCTGATATGTTGTCGGACAGTTGGAGACCTATAATTTACTGCAGCACAGCTCAGTTAGCCCTACAGCGGGCCTCTGGTTATCTGATGCAAATGTTCCCAAATGAAACGAATGGGAAATATCAACAAGCTCTGAGTAATTGCGGCTGATAAAAAATGCATGGGGGTTGTGGTGCCGAACTCGCTTCCCGCAGACGCAGGGAAGTTATCTCTCATTACCCGGACTGTGATAAAGTGCACTGACTTCACCGTCAAGCTAAAGCAATGCATTCAGCTCCGTCTAATAAAGGCTGCTGCCTACCACGCGCTTCCTCGTGAAATTCGTTTGCAGCAGTTTGTTACGGAGGAGAAATATTGTTACTGGCTGCAACGATTAATTTTCTCTCCCTGTGCTTTGACGCTTGTCTCCGTAGTTAAAAATCTCTGCACATGAAGTCTGGATGTTTTATTCATTGTAAAACTTAATTTATATACAAGTATGGATGTACACTATGTGAAGATTTTGCACTAACAACCCACACAGTATACTCAAAAAGTGGAGTCTGTTGCACTCGTTCATTGGTATACTGGCGATTACATAGATCAGTTAGTTTACACCAGCAACTTGTCTGTTATATGTGTTTTTTTTCTTGCTATAACTCAGGCGTCAGTCCTTCAATCTGTCACCTGAGTGTCAGGAGTCAGGACAGGCTCAGATTCAATCTGCCATGCAAAACAGCTGTTTGGCTCCGAGAAATCTGAATAATAAGGAGGGCTGAAACGACGGCTGTCGCTGCGAGCACAGCAGGGATCCAAACTCCACCAAAAAAAAAAAAAAAAGACTGGATGACGGTGATTTTATGGCAAAGACGAGCAGATTTTCTTGGCATTGCTGGGAAACTTGTAGTAGTCTGTGGAGATTTTTAAGGTATTCCAAAAAAGAAAAAAATGATGTTGTTGGTGTTTTGTTGGTCTGGAGCAGTACATAAATGTCTGTTGCTTACTGACTAATCAAGTTAGACCCTTTAGATCGAACAGACGAGTATTGGAGTTTCTTTGGCTGCTGCTCTTTTAAATCAAAAATCTAATCGACTGGCTGATACACTGACTGTCTCTATGAGTGATGATGGAGTAAGCAGCCTAAATATAGCTCAATCAAAGTACAGCATCTTTATGGTGATTCTGTTGTGATGATGTTGTGTAGTCACATTTTAGTCACTGTATAATGTGATTTAATAAATCAGTGTCCCTGCAGGTTTTAGGATCACCAGTAATCCAACCATGTTTAGGTTTTGACCCAGTCTTGTTATTACATTTGTTTTAAATGTATTTCTAACCCTCCAAACAGCTGTTGGTCTCCTTTCAGTTCACTTTAGTGTTTCATGTAGACCTCAAAAGGCTTGTGAAAGATACATAATCCCTTCTTTTTTTTCTCGACAGCTCTTTGAATTCAGATAGAAATCTTTCAAGTCTTTTGAATGTTGGCTATTAAAATGACACATTTCTGTTTGCTTTGAGAGCTGCGTTAACAATCAGTTTAGCTTTGTGTGTGAGTGTAGCCGCCTGTCAGTCCAGACTGAAACACCTCAGCAGCTATTTGAGAGAAACCATGAAATTTGGTTCTCACCCTCAGGATGTATTGTATTGAATTTTAGTTTAGTCAAAATGTGTCCAGTGCTTTTGTTTATGCACAAATACCTGCACTTTTAATGACATTATCATGCTCAGCCAAATTTAGTGCTAAGTTAAACTAATATCTGTGTGACAGAATTGACTAGTCTGAAAATAATTCCTCAGGATAATATAATTTAACTTAATTAAAAAAAATAAGACATAGAAGTTTTCGAATGTAACATCCGAGTTGAATTTCACGCCACACTGAAATGAAAGGAACCCAGCAGTTTCCAGGAAGATCAAAACAATTACTTTTTTTAACGTATGCTTTGTTGGCCAGCTGCGTGAATATAAAAAAAAAAAATGGCAGTAAATGCTGAAGCATGCAAAATTCAGGTCATTAATATTAATTGTTCTGCTGCTCAACCTTTCCAATTTCTAAAAAGGCTGTCAAGAGAAGGATCCCTTTTTGATGACAGATAACATTTCTGTGAACTTTGAGATCTGCCTGTAGCCCAAGCAGATGAAAGGATCATCAGCAATCCAGAGGAAAAAAAAAAATCACTTCTCAACTAGGTTTAATGCTTGTGGCAGTGCACTGACGTCAACAGCTGTTCTCAAACAAGCTCTTTGATGACTCATTGACAGCAGAAGCTCCCGATTGCCACTTTCACTAACTGGGGAAATGTCAGCGTCGGCACTCGACGGAGGCTGATCACAGTCCCTCTACAGGTCCCGCCTGCCAGAACAAGGCAGTGATGAAATAGCTCTGGTGTTAATGGATGTGAGAGCAATCTTGACCCGCTCCAAAGAGCAGGCTCTCTGTCTCCATTAAGAAGGGGCCTTTGCTTTGGTTTGGATCAGAGCCTTAGCTCTCTCTGTGCCACGGGGAGTAGCCAGACAAAGGTAATTGTACAGCTCCTCTGCCCCTCCACCTCCACGTCAGCACTCAGGGGAGTGCCTGTGGAGGACACGGATTTTGAAATGGGGAGAAAACACACACAGACAAGTAATGATTAGGTTATTAGCACCGAGGTGACTAATTACCTAATTGCGCTGTCAAAAGGGGGAGCAGGACGGGAGCCAGGCTGCAAGGTGAGGAGAGGAGAGGGGACCAGAGGTTGAGTGTTTGGAGAATCTCAGGTTCACCTCCACTCGTCTCCCTCCCCAGGCTGGGCTGCAGGGGTGGGTCCCTCGCTACGTCTCCTTTCCCTGCGGCATCCCCCCCCGCCTGCTGTTCGGGTCCCAGTGACATCTGCTCGTAGCACGACGTGTCCTCCACCCCCCCCTCCCCTCAGAGGCCGGAGTCCCCCCTCACCCTCCACACCCCCGCTTGCCTCCCCGTGCAGATGTTGCGCTCCCTGGGTCCTGCCCGCGTGGAGAGCGTCAGGCCTGTTTGATGTGTGATGAAACGGAATCGAGCGAGCCACTCGGGGGCTCTGGGAGCAAAGGGGGTAGAGGGGGGTGAGGAAGGGTACCAGCCAGAGATGAGAGTGGGGGAGGAGGAGGGCAGGTGGGGACGAGTACAGGGAAGAAGGGATGTTGGGATAAGTCTCATTACAATATCAATCAGAGACCGGGCACAGAGCACATGGTTGGGATGTCCTCGCACTGGAGGTCAGAAACCTCAAGAGGAAGATGATAGGGAGGAAATGAGGAGGAGAGGAAAGGAGATAAGGTTAGAAGAGGAGAAGAGATAGGAGGAAAGAGAGAATCAAGGAAGCAAGGAAAGGAACTGAGATTAAATGAGAGGAGGAAAAAAATACAAAGGAAAAGAGATGAGAGGAGACTAGGTGGAAAGAAAACAACACAGAGGAAATGAAATGAGGAAATGAAAGGAAAGAGGGGAAAGGTGGATTTGGTAAGAGGAAAAGAAGATATCAGGCCATAAGAAAAGGAAGAGGAGGATGTTTAAATTTAAGGAAATAAAGATGAAGCAACAGAAGAGCAAACAAAGGGGGAAATGACAGGAAAGAAAATACAAGGATGAGGAAAAACATGAGGGAAGGAAAGTAGTGTACGAGGAAACAAAATTAGACGAGAGCATAGGAAATAAGAGGAAAGGACAGTAGGTAAAAGGAGAGGGGAAAAAGAAATTAAAAGAGCTAGGATCCAGAAACAATCAAAAAAAAAGAGGAAATAAAGGAAAAGGAGATGAAACACAAGAAAAAGACAAAACAAAAAGAGAAAAGAAAATGTAAGGAGAGAGAATTTAATGAAAGGATGGAGGGGATGAGATGAGGAAAAACCATGATCAGAAGTAAACAATGTGAAGCAAGAGTAAACAAATAAACAAAAAATGAAATTAGTGACAAATTAGTGAAATATAGGAAGGAAATTAGAAGAGAAAGAAAACCAGAGGAAAGGATGGAGGAGAATAAATCAGATGAGAGAAAATGGAGAGATATGGAACATAAAAGGGAGAGGAAAGTATAGGTGAGGAGACATGTAAGAGTGTTGGAAATAGGAAAGAGTGAGGAAGTGAGAGAAGGACAGGAAGGAAGGACAGGAAAGAGAGGATGTTATGTTATGAAACAAGGAAGCAAGAGGGAGGGAAAGGAAAGAGTTGAGGAAATAAGATGAGAGAAAAGGAGAGCAGAGGAAAGAAGAAGGAAAGGCTGTAAGGAGATGAAACCAGAGGGAAGAAAAGAAAGAAGAAACATTAAGAGCAAGGGATTAGGCAGAATGAGAGGAAAGGAAACCAAAGAGGAAGAGAAGGAGGAAAGAAAAGAGGAAACATAAGAAGAAGAGTGGAGGAAAAATTAGAGAGAGTAAAGTGAATAGATAAAATGAGGAGAGGAGTCAGGATAGGAGGCAAAAAGCAAAGGAGTTCGGAGGAGAGAAAGAGGACATGATACTGAAGGAGAGGAAAAAGTACGGCAAGTAGATGAGAGGAGAGGAAGCATGAGGAAAGGAAATCAGATGAAAAGAGGAAACAAAAGGAGTGGAGAGGAAAGGAAATCAGAGAAATCACGATAAGAGATGAGGACGCGAGAGAAGAGGAGCTGGTCGCATCTCTCTCATGTCTCCTCTCTCTCTTTCTTCCTCCAGCATGGCTTCCTTCTCTGCTCCGTGTTCCTCCATATTCCCTCATTTATTCCTGCAACTCTGCCTAATCTTGCTCCCTGCGCACTATGTTAATTATTGTTGTGAAAGAACAGAAAGTTAATGATGACGAGGAGGAGGAGGAGGATGATGTTGATGATGCGATCATGATTACCACTTAGTGCGGGCAGTGCCGCGCCACGCGCGAAGAAAAGCAAGAAAAAAAAAAAGTTTAACGGGAGGAAGTGGGTGAGGAAGCACTAACAGGGGATCAGGTGAAACAACGGAGAGGTTAGCAGTTAAAGATCAAAGTGAAAAACAAAGGCGGATTTCAAACAGGCCCAGAGAGCTTGGCAACAGACCCGCCGCTCCTCTGATAATACTTAGATCTATAAATGTTTCTTTTTTTTATTTATTTATTTTCTTATTTATTTTTAAAATTATTCATCGCCATAATAATTTGGGCCTAACAAGCACTTGAGGGAGACGGCTTCCTTTTGCATCTCTCTCCCCCATTTCTTTTAGTTCCCCCGCTCTGTGGTTGCAGGGAGCTCGGGGATTTGGGGGCACTATTAGAGAGAATTTCTTTTATTTGCTGCTAATGAATGATATGCATGATACTATTTTCTTTTTTCTTGTGTACTTTGTGGGGGTAACTGCGAGGATTGGGGCAGGAGCTGGAGAATTGGACTCTTTTTCAAGGCTTTGTTCATTTAACCCTCTTCTCGCCTTCCGTGCGAGCGCGCGAGGTTGTTATCATCACTTTGCCAGATTTCCAATTCAAATATGTTATCATACTTTGCTTGACACCAGTGATATGGCATAGTTTGACTTTGTTTTGCTATTTTCAGTCGTGCTATATGTTTACGAAATATGGGTTAACTGGTCTGTAGTTACAGGAGAAGGCGCAGCAGGTCTGTAAACATCTCCGCCACCAAGAGAAATAACAGCACGTTTATTGTTCTTGATTCTTGAAATGATTCCTGTTTTTCTTGCCCACACGGTGCAAAAACAGAGCACTTTATTCGTCCTAACGCACGGCTGACACTGTACGGTTTCTTCAGTTGTTTATGTTGAGTTAATGTACACTGCACAATTTTAATCCTCCTCTGTGCTCTGTCAAAACATAACACTTACAATGTCACGCTGCGCTGACACTAAATCCGGTTTTGATCGGTTTTACTCATTAACCCTATAATCTATATATATATAATCTATAGAATTACAGCCTTCAAGTTTTGTTGACAGAGGTTAATGAATTCTGTCAGTCATAAGACTGTTTAATACACGTCTAATCTTGTTTTTTTTTTTTTTGTTTTTTTTTTAAGAAACTACAAACAATTTAACAGTTTCACCTTTCAGCAATTTCTGTGAGTTCACTGCACCTTAGGGGACTGTTGCACAAAAACTCATTACATTCACCAAAGACACAAAAATAAATACAAGGCAATTATCACTTGTAATTAACATATCTGATGCTCTTTTCATCTTTACCTCTGTTGCTCTCTGAGATCAGCAGTGCTTTTTTTAATTAATGGATGTTGACAGCGATAAGAAGCAGCAATTTCCTCTATTTTTTCTCGTATTCAGACCTAAAATTTGTCTTTAAATGATACTGTCATTTACCAGCTTATAAAATATGTCTGTTGATTCACTGTTGTTATCTTTAACCAGACAAACATCTTAATATTTATTAGAGCCCTCCCCTAAAAAAAAAATGATTGTAGCCCTTTTTTTTGACAGTTTTATGAGCCCATAACTATCAAATAACTTTTTTTAAAATCTGATATTTTTGCAGTATATTCTCCTGATGCTCTAATGCATAAAGTATTTATTTTGCTGTTTTGGAGAAAGTGTTGCTATTCACTAGGGAAACACTGACCTTCACCTTTCTAAGCAGGAAATAACGCAAATACCTTTTAAAGTCTCGTCTCAGTAGGCTTTTTCGAACAAGTGCACACAAAAACACACACATCCATGCATGCATAGACAAACAGAGGAACTCAAACTATTTTGCCTGCAGTGATGGCTGCAATGCTATATTCCAAATGTTAAAACAGCAGCACACGTCAGTGTGCTCTGTGCCGGTGTAAACATGGCCTGATAATGACCTCCCTTCTGACTGGAGAGAGCTGCTCCTCCTCGACTGTCCCTCCTCTCCTCTTCTTCTTCTTCTTTGGTGCGCTGTGCGCGCCGACCCGGGCCCCCGCTTAAAACTTTGAAGTTGCCTCTCTGCCACCTTCTGCCTAAATCAGCGGCTTCAGATGGGACTTGATGGAGGCGCTATTGTCTCCCTTTGGAGTCCGCTGCAGGAGAGGTTGTGTGATGAATGTTTGAGCAGCGGTGATAAAGCTGCACTTTTCCCATGCTGAGAGTCATGCCAGAGGCTTCACACGCCTCGCCGGTCAGGAGGGGAGAGTCCAGCCTGGGCCGCCCTGATCTTTACCTCCTACAGTGGACTATATGGATGGGGCTTCAGGGAGCTTTGGGGCTAAAGGTCGACTGTATAAGTACAGAGCACCATAACAAGTCCATAACACACCTGAGAGAAAAGACTTGGGTGTTGATGCACAGATTTACACTGTTACCAGCTCTTTATTCTCTTTTAGACACATTGTACAAAAACAAACTTTGTACTAATATGTGTGGGCGCTTGGGGCTTGTGTTAATGTTTAATTCAAGCCTGTAAATGACCATTAATTAATAAACTTCATACTTCCGTCTTCTGCATGTTGCATGAATCAATGTTTAACTTTTAATCCAGCAGCAGAAATGTCGACACGTGCTCAAGTCTGAATTAAAAACTACCACACGTCGTCTCAGTCAAAGCAATCCGGTAAAATACACCACTCAGACACAACTCGCCGATGTTAATTCCCCGTCTTTCCACACAGCTTGTTGCTCCCCAAACCTGGAACATCTGTGCAGAGGGAGGGGACGTGGGGGGTTGCAGTGGTGGTGAAGGGGGGTGGTTTGATGGCAGGCCACATGGGGAGGGCCTCCTCTCCCTCAGTCTGTCAGCCCACCTGACTGCTGCTGTGGCAGGCCTGCCCAAGGCAAGACCACAGGCTAGGGCCTCTTGTGGGCCTCCAGCAGGGCTCGCCAGCCTCCCTGAGCCCATTAGAGCACCCCTCCTTCCACCTCCGTCAGGGCAGCCCCCACCCAGCCCTGCAGCCCTCTGCCCCAAGATGCCATCGCTCTCCGTCCTGCTCTGCTCTGCACTGAAATAACTCTATTGTTTTCTACTGTTTGCCATGTTGTGTCTGTAATAGGAGCAGTTTGGGGGCATGTTTTTTTTTTTAATTTATTTTTTTTTCTGCCTTTGCTTGCCTTGTCCTCAGGCTGCAAGGTTTCAAATCAGACTCCTGAGAGGTTCCAGCTTCCAGTGGTGTGAGAGTATTTTTAGGAAACAAATCCCAGAAAGGCCTTTTTACAGTTACTGCACTAATATGGTGTGACTGTCAAAGCTTCCACTTATGTCCACTGCTCCCCTGAACAGTCCAACATGGAGGACTGTTGAAGCACTTAACCTGGATTCACCGTGTCTTATAGAAAAGACAAGGCAGGGAGGATTTGTGTTGTATACTTCTCTCTTTTCTGTTCTTACATCTCTGATTTAATGAGATAGTCTCAAGTGCAGCTGGGATTCTCAGAGGCAAGGTGAGGTTTTGGGGGGGGTGGGGGTGGGAGGGGTGATCAGATATTCTGGATATCCTGTGATTCTCTGTCTATTTGAGTCTTTTTGATCTAAATGAAACTACAGGGTGAAGAACGGACCCTGCATGTGAATCAGACCCGGTGACTTTGCATATGAGCTGCAGAAATACCAGGAGAGCGAGTTCATGTTCAACCCCAGTTGTGGTTGCAATTTGTGAACGTGAGCTTCTGAAGCGCGCTGTAATGGTTCAATTTATAATTAATCATATCTGATTTGCCAGATTGCCATAAACTTGGGGAATAAAAATTTGGGAGTGTTGGGGTTTTCTTACTTTTTAACATTAAGTATTTATGATCCTTGATGGATATATAAACTGTGGTAAATCCATTGCCTTGAATATTGATTATCTCTAATTAAAAATGCAGTTTGATAGGAAGGTTAGCAGCCTTCTGTGGTCAGCCCCCCCCCCCCTTATTTTACAACTTTAATATCATTTTTTTTAATTCCTGACCTCCTTGTGGTGTTTCCCTGTTTGCAGTTCAGTATGCCAATTAGCTGTAGAGCTCTTTAACGAGCGAGTCATTAGTTCTAATTAGGACGTGGTTAACTGCGATGCATTAAAAGGCGAAACCCATCATGTTGAAGGATGGCAGTGTCGCTGCGAAGCTCGACTGGAAACAGCTGTCGTCTTTCCTGAGAGGGTCACGCTATAAACAAATACTCCCCTGAGCACAGCGAGGAGCTGGGACACCTACTCATAGAAAATGATTGGCGTGCAAAATTAATAAAAAGTGGGTGTTTGAACAGTGAGGTTGGGAAGAAATTTTTATTGTATATGTCTATCTTTTATTTCTTGGACATACTTAGATGTATAAATGTTAAAATGTTATGGGCCCTTAATATGATTTATAGCCACCGACTGTTCAAAACAGTGTCTTAAAATTAATTATATACTGTATTTATACTGTATACTAAGACAGGAACATAAAACCACCCACATTACATTTTTATTTATATGTCTTAAGGAAAGCCAAAACCACATGCAACCTTTTTCGTGTATTTTCTTTGTAAAATCTGCTTGTGACATCTTCAGTTTTTACGTTTGGGGAATTTAAAGCAGACAGTCAAGTTTAAGGAAACATTACTGCCCCATTGTTTTATTCAGTCCAGCGTTCTCTGTCAGAAACTAGACGCTGTATTGATTCTGTATTGAAAAGTGACAGGACCGTAGCTAGCTGATTACCTAACTTGAGAATAAGCAAAGAAGTGATAGAGATACCACCAAAGCAGCTGTTAATGCTACCATTGGCTATGCAGTAATAGTTAATCTGGTAGCTTTTATTGAGGAAGTATTATAAATGCTTTTACAAGCATCCACCTGGATGAGTATACATAATTGCAGAAAAAAAGCAATGAGCATCCTCACAATGAGATAAGCAAAGATAGAAACAATGTCTATTTTACAATGGAGCTAACCTTATTGAGGCCTCAAGCTAGTACATCACAGTGCTGTACAACCATCATATATGAATATAGCACTTTTTTGGCTAATCCTATAAGTTACCTACATAAATGGTTTTCTTATTATGGTGTAAGATTGTTGTCTTTGATAGAAGCCAGGAATCAGGTTGGTGAGTTCATGTCTTTAATGTCAAAGTCAAGTGGTTTTTATACCTGATGTCCTCAGAGTTTGGGATTTAATGTTCTAAATGACACAGCACTTCCACTTTCTCAGAGATAACATGGTATTTGTGAGAACCTTAAGCCGCTGATTATATCAAATTTTTAACAGCAGCCCGAGTATCCTGAGTTTAACTATGGTTAAAAATTAGCTGTGTTTTTCTTTAAATGTGTCATTTAAAAAAAATGATTACTTAAATTAACCAGCTTTGAATCTTTGTTTATTAATGTTCCTGTCACAGCTTAACAGTGATTTTACACATTTAAAGCAAATCTTAGAAGACAGCGCTTAAGCTGTAACAGAAGTTTTCCAAAAGTTTTCTCACTTCAATAAATAATAGTTCATAATAATATGGGGATTCTACGGAGGCATTAGAAGAACAATCTTTTGCAAAAATGTCCTTTTTAACACCAGAACGAGTTTAACCATTGAACAACTATTTTTGAGACTGTGAAGCCGTCTTAGACACATTTCACAAACTCTTTTAGGTGAAGCTGTTCGGTACATATGGAGGATCTGAACCTCTCAAGTCAGAATTGTTGGCAGACAGCTGTTTTTGCTAATGCGTGCACAGGGACAAGGGGAGGAGGGAGGGGGTGGCAGGGCGTCGGGGTGTAGCTGAGGATGTGCAGGTGCAATGTGGAATGAAACACAAGGAGGAAAGATAAAGAGGAAGAAGGAAATCATCGAGCGAGACTCGTAATGTGGGAGTCGCGGGGCTCGGCATAAATCATCGCAGATTACGGAGCCTGTGGAGATCTTTCGACTTGTGTTCCTCCTCTTCCTGCCTTCCTGTTTGACATGAGAGTGAACGAGATAATCCACGGTGCTCAGGGGTACACGGGCTCTGCTCCCATCTGGGCTTTGAACCTTTTGCTCACCTCACGCTCGGTCTCTGGTGTGTCGTGGTACAGTCGAACGTGTCAGACAAAGAAATTAAAGATGGCAGTTTACAGGGAAACACTCGACTCTTTTGGAAACACGGCTCCAAGAAAAACCTGACAAATTGATTTAAAAGGATGAAATACGTTCCCCATCCCACAAACGTTCTCCCCCTCACCTTTTAAAACATATTTACCTCCCTGTCTGTTCCTTTTTTGTCACTTTGAGAACGTGTGCGCATTTGTGTACTCATTCATTTTTCATGCTTGTAACAGCACTTCTTTGCAGCAATTTCTATCAGTCAGGTTATGTGTGTGTGCATGGGATTATATGTGTACATACAATATGTGTGTGTTTTGATAATGCTCTGCTTGCAAGTGTGTTTTCAAAAGAAGGACTGCGACTGTTCCTTTGTTGCTCACAGCTGTCCCACATTAGGGATCAGCCACTATTCCCCAGGCAGTAAAAGGGTTTTCAGAGGCCTTGCTAATTGGCTGTAATCTCCTTTTTAAACTTGAAAGCCAGCAAGCCTCCAGCTTCGCAGTTTACAAGCAATTAATGCAAGGAACACCAATATTGCTGGTCACAACTGGTGTATATCTGCTCCCTCTTCCCGCGGTTCGTCTCTTATCTGATCTCATGCCCATCTCAGAGGCGGATTGACTCCTCCTGCGTCGCGGGCTCCTGGTGTAAACAGCCACTCAGTAGTGAGGCCTTCTGGGGAAGCGGCGCAGTGGGGGGATTTGGTGTGAATCTTGAAGTGTCCGTGGGGATGATGGCGGGGTTTGGAGAGGGGGTGTCGGAGGGGTTTCCTTCTTAGGCGCTGATGAAATAATAATGCACGGAGTTGGCGAGGCTGAAATTTGCACATGAAAATACTCTCCCTTCGCGCTCCTTGCGTCTAATGTGCCGCCGATGACAATCCCTGCCTCTCACAGTTTATATGCAAATGAGTTCTCTCAGCTCTCTCTCTCTCCCTCCTCTGAGAGTCACCCAGTCGAGAGAGAGAACGAGATAGACGGAGAGATGTAAAGTGAAACAGACAGAGTGGGGCTTTTTTGTTGTGTTTTGTTTGTGTTTGTTTTGTTTATTTTTAAAATGATTTTTAAAAGATGATAATATATTTTAATTTTTCCCTTTGTTTTGTGTTGTTTTTTCCTGAAAGGCGAAATGCAGATTCTCTGAAGAGTTTGAATTGCCAGACTTTTCTTTTGTGTTTAATTGGAACATAATGCTGGTCGTCTAAATAAAGTGTTTGTGTGAAGTAAAAAATGGTTGTGTAATGACAATTTTTTTTCAGTTTTTGTCAGGGATGGGTGGTTCCTCATCAATTCCCCCCTGCGGAGTCTCCTCCACCCCTGCTTGTCTGATTATCCTCTTTTGATATAAACCCTGTTTCCTCTCTGTGACCTTTGCTCTTTTTTTGTCCGGCCTCAGTCTCCTGCTCATCACATCACCAGGAGCTTGAAGCTATGAATTACGGTACGTGGAAACAGAACAACCTAAATAAATCGCTTACGGTAGCTGAAATTCTTTTTTTGTTTAACAAATAGAAACATATGGATGTAGAACATGAAGTCAGGAAACACAGAAAGTAACATGATGATTTCACTCCTAAATCTTATAAACAACTTGAACAACATGAAATTATTATAACAT
Organism: Polydactylus sextarius; assembly: GCA_016801845.1. Classification (NCBI taxonomy): domain Eukaryota; kingdom Metazoa; phylum Chordata; class Actinopteri; family Polynemidae; genus Polydactylus; species Polydactylus sextarius. Next base: position 9,605,099 of record CM028922.1, read on the forward strand.
AACCAGTTTCACTTGGGTTAAAAAAAAAAAAAAAAAGTGATGATGGCAGACGAGTTGGACAAATTTGCCCTTTTTGAACTCAAATTTCAGTGTGTTGTGTTGCCTCCTTGTTATGATGTCTGGGCCCGGGTTACAGAGGAGAAGAGGGGGGTGGAGCAGGCCGGGTGGGGTGGGGGGGCTTCATGTCAGCTAGCTCTCCTCAGTCACGGCCAGTTAGTTAAAGCAAATGCAGGCGGACCCTGGAGAGAACGCGGGGCGGCGGAGAGTGCCAATCACGGCCGAGCCCTGGGCATTCCTCGCTACAGCTCGCCTTGAGCAACTTTTTATTAATTTAATAAACATCCCACAGAGACGGAGGGCTTACGTACCCTCGCAGACAACATCACCGCTCGAGTCTAATGAGAAGTGCTATTCACACACACGCGCATACTCACACACTCGCATGAAATAGGGGAACACACACAACCCACGTCTGAAAACACAGCCCATGGGCCCGTTTGCTCAATAAATATGAGTTAAAAAAAAAAGAAAAACAAAAAAAACATTTTCTCACTCATCTATTGTGACCATGATCTCATATACGCAGTCAAGTTTTGGTTTCATTTTACTCAAACTTTGAGATATCAATCTGTGCTTCTATTCTAATACAATAGAATTTCATTTGTGGTGTTTAAAAAGTGAAATGATGTTTAAAACATCTCTTTCCCAGACACAGTGGTGCTGTGGACAACTACAAGATTTCACAGAGATCATTTCTTTGGTGGAAAGCACAATAGTTCTAAGAAAAGTGCTCACGCTCTGTGGATCCTCCAGAGTAAACAGGGCATTGTTTCAGGAGAAGGGCTGGGTAGTGAACCTCAGTTTTTTATGCTAGCGACCGAAACATTGTGCATTTCAAAGTGTCAAGTATCGAAAGTTGGTATTGAACAACTCAAGCTTTATTCTACATTCTTGTCTCTTCGACACATTTCAGTCAGTGCAAAGAAAATATTGAAGAAAGGCAGTGGTCACTCTGGATCCTTTTCTAGATTTGAATTGTTGAATTTTCAAATGAAATAACATTTTCCTTCATTGCTTTAGAGTGGAGGTAGAAATATTAGAAGCAGAAATATCTGCATGGTTATACGCCACAGGAGGAAAGAGAGAAAATATATTGTTTTTGTAATTTGGGTGAACTGACCCTTTAATGGCATCTTTGAAATAAAGTTCTTCCCTGCGGCCCCTGAAACACTTCTCAGGCTGGAGTTCATTACGATGCTGCGGGCAGCGTAGTGATGCGCCAGGGGTGCGACTGAGAGCACAAAACATTATGAAAATAATAATGATCTCACTTTCACGCTTGTTTCTTCCTGCCCCGGCTGCTTATGGCGGGCGTCAGTGTCGATGGGAGTCATTAGACAGGTCGGGGGCTCTTCCTCCTCGACTGATGAGGAGCGGCGGCTGCGGCAGGGTGGGACGAGGGGATCAGGGAGGAGGACAGACTCCGGCATGCTAACAACCACAAGCATCATCATCATCACCGCCGTCACCTCGACGTGTACCTGCTGCTCTGGGGAGACGCTGCCTCCTGTCAAACTGCACAAGGACCCCAGTTCGCCAGCAATGTGAAGTTGTGTGTGTGTGTGTGTGTGTAAATGTATGTGACTGTGTGTGCACATCCTGCTGTCTACATAATACCCTCCCAATCTCAGCTCACTCTTTTGGCTTTTACTGTTCACTCCTTTTTCTCTTCCTTCACCTCACCCCTCTATCTTCCCTCCTCCTCCTCCTCACATTTCTCACCGTATCACTCCATATATTCATGAATTTCCTGTTTATCAGGAAAACTTATGCATGAAAATAGAGGGTGGGAAGGGTAAAAAAAAAACAACAACAACAACAAAAAAAGCAAACAGGGTGAATGTTGATGAGGGTTTTGTCTCGTCTGGGTGCAGCGCAGCTCAGGCAGCCCGATTCTCGGGGGATGCATGTGAGAAGACCCTGATTCCATCTCCCCTTTTCTTTCCATTTCCTTTCTTTCTCTCTTTCCTTCCATCCACCCACCTACCGCCCTTCTCTCTTTCCCTAACATACAGCCCCCTCCTTTCTCCCTCCCTCGCTTTAGCCTCCCCCCCACTGCCTTTCTCTTCTCTTCTCCGTCTCCCCTTCACAGTGTCAAAGCCAGTTACAGGCAGAGGAGCTCTCCTTCTTAAATAATTCACAAGTTGATTAATAGACTCACAAGGGTATAATTAGGCAGGGGAGAGACAGTGGCTAGTGTAACCAGTACAGTGCTTAGGGGAATTAGAGAGCAGGGTTATTGAGGAAATGGAGAGGACCAGTAAAAAAAATAAATAAAATGAAATGAAATGGAAAAAAAAAAAACTGGCGGCTGCAGTGGTGGACTTGAGGAGGGGATGAAGAGGAAGGAGGGAGGATGAGGAGGGGGGCACCTTTTTCTGAGGCTATGTGTTGGATATGAGGCAGCCTCTCCAGGAGCATGGAGCCCAGGGTTTGTTTGATGTGGAAATTGGACAGTTTGAATCCGTCTCCTTTAATTTTTCACAACTTACAGGGCCCCCCTGGGTGCCTCACATTCCTCTTATAGGATATAAATTAGTTTTTTTTTTTTTCCTCTCACTCCCTCAGTTTTAAAGCTCCTTTTTCCCCTTTTTTTCTTTAACACATTACCTAGGTACCCCTGTTATTTCTTCTTTTTTTTCTCTTCTTCTTTCTCTTCTTCTTCTTCAGTGCCTTCTTCCCTTTTCCTCGCTGAATGGAGTTGTAGTTTCACCCCCGATGTTTGTCAAACAGTCAGTCATCAGCATAAAACTTCACTTATGTTGCCTCTAAGGCATCTTTTGTATTCTGAAAGGGATATGCTTTCCGCTGCCAGACTGGTCTTCAAAACAAACAAACAGAACAATGGAACAACAGATCTCTCAGACACCATATTTCTGTGGTGGTGATCTCTGTCTGCTTCGCTTTTGCTGTTAAAATAAAATGAAAAGAACCAACGGAAATACACCCAGACAGGTACAACACTCTGCCTTGCCAGCTTGTTTTTTTTTTCTCTCCTATTTCCTAGGAAGTTCTCTGTGAGTTAAAGCAGTCATATTGGGTACACACTGCTGTTTCTTTGGTTTGTTCCTCTGTATTTATTTCATTGTCGATATCTCAGATTGCCTCCCGCCGTCTCGCTCAGCTGTTTTTTTTTTTTTTTTTTTTTTTGCTCTCAGGATTTGCCGATATCTAAACAGACTGATGTGTCCATCCTGGCTGCGCAGGGCTGGCTGCTGTGATGTGCGGCGTGTCTGCCTGCATGTCGACGTGTCAACTTTAATTCAAACTCCTGTGTTCTCCTCTCGTCTGTCTGCTCCAGATGTTGCACTGGGTGTCAAATTGGATCTCTTCTCTCGGAAAGAAAAAAAACAGGTGGAAAGCAACACATTTTTCTGTTTGTAGAAACTGATAGATAGACTTTGAAATTCAATTCAGGCATGCAGGAGGAGATGAGCCCAATTCAGCGAGTGGAAGCCTTGATGCCACTGCTGATTTCATTTCTTGCTTGTTATCTGCCCTGAATCATTTGACACGACTGCCAGGAGAAAAAAAAATCTGCTGCTTTTTGGTTAATTTTGTCTCGCTTGTCTTTATTTGACAATTGTGTATTAATTATCCTTCCTGCACCGTGTAATTGGCCCTTCTTTGTTGTCCCCAGCAGACGACTAATGACTTCTTGATATTTTCCTTGGCTGTGTAGATACCCTGCCACCAGGAGGCGCTGAAAAGAGCAGGACCCCTGTGTGTTGATTTATTTATCTATGTCTGGATTAAAGCCTGTATACCTGATAAAGGGGATGTCAGAAAAGCTTTGACAGCCACAGAGGCGGCAGAGTGTGTGCGATTTGGTCGCTGCGCCGGCAGAAACAAGGAGTGTCGATGGCATCTTTGAAGTCTTGACAGACGAGAGCCTCTGAACATCCCCTTAATCTTGCCTTCCCCTCAGAAAAGGCGTGCGAGCAGGCAGGTTCTGAGCGCGCTCGGCTCCCTGTTTGCCTTATTCTCTTAATGACACAAACCATTCAGCGACCACGCATGATAGCATTTCATCTGGCATAATGTGTGATGGCTGCTTACTTCAAACGTTCCAGCGCCTCTCCGTGTTAAGCCGGTCGGAAACGGCAAGAGCCGGGACATGAACACAAAGCCTTTTTTCCCATTGGCTTGATGGGATGCCTGTGCGTATGCTGTTTGATTGCGCTGATTGTTTCCGTGAGCCCACCTAAAGCAAATACAAAGAAGCTGCCGTGTATGATTGTCTGGAAATCAGATCACTGGAGAGAGATATGTTTCACACCTGAGAGCCGTCTTTCTCGAGCGATTCACAGTGCTTATAATGACCCTTGAACCTTGAACTGTTCCCATTACTGTTTCTTCACGCAGCAGGTGTATGATATTTCTCCCTCACAAAAAGACAATGTCGGGGAAGTGCAGCAATACATTGTGCATCGGTGCTTTGCCTTACTCCGCACTCTATCTCGGGCTTATTTCCCATCAGCGCTTATTTGATGTTTTTTTCTTCAATTCATCGTCGCACCCAGGACAATGACAAAGCAGCAATATAGGTAGAGTCAGGTAGAGAATATGAGGGGCGGTCGTTGTGGAGGACTGGAGCTGAGGGGCATAAAAGGGCGTGGGGGTTAATTACTCCATTACTGGGTGCCTCAGCCAGGAGCTGTTTAAACAGGCCCCAGTCAGCAGGGGATTAGGCCTCATTACTCCAGCTAAAGTTACGCCTACGACCCTTCCCCACTGCCTCTTACTGCGGGTTTGTCAGGCATTCTGGGGAATATTCATACTGAGGGTGGGGAAGGGGAGTTGGGGGGTACAGGAAGGAAAAAGAGATTAAGACTGAGCGAAGGAAAGGGGAAGGACAGGTGAGGGGAAAGAGCAAACTGGCGAGTACGACGGGGCTTAACTCCAGCGGATCGCCTGCATCATCACCTGAGCTCAGCCAGGGCTACAATTATCCCCCAAAATGCCAGAGCGTTGCAAGATTAGCATCTGAAGCTCAGGTTACCCTCCCTCCCACCGAACCGAACCCCCGGCCATCCTTGGCCACCACCACCACTCCACCGTCCTACTCCTCCAGGTGTCTGATGGCACTCGGTGATAATGACGGTGCTCTCGTTTGCAGAAAGGACAGGCCGCTTGAAATTAGGTCGATGTTTGCGCTCCATGAGTGGAGCACGATGGGTCAGTTTACCAGGTCTATAGGGCATGAAATACTTTGGTTTACAGTGACACTGTAACTTTTTAACTTATGTAAATTGTGGTACATAATAAGCAGCTCAGTTTGTCTTTACTTCATACTATATTTAGATTTTCTTAGAGTTTTGCTTATTACAAGCAGACCTTTACTTTACTTTAAAAACAACAAGGTTTTCTGCGATCTTCTGTAGCGGAGGTGGGCCATCTTGTAAAGAGTATCCAGCCATGCTGCCAGCTCTGTGACATTGTACACTGAGCTAAAATCTAGTGTCAACATACTAAGATGCTCCCACTGTCAGTGCTAACAAGCTCATGTTTAGCAGGTATAATATGTTACCAAAATATAATATTAGCATGTTTGCTTGCTAATATTTGCTAATTAGCTCCAAACAAGTAGGGCTGAAGCTGTTTTGCAGATCAGGTCAAAAACCAGAGTGTCAGATGAACAGTAATGCTGACCTGATGAAAGAAAGTGGTCATTTAATTTACAACAAAGTCTGGTCCAATTGTCACAACAATCTATCTGCTGATAGCTAAGAAATGTTAATCTCACTGTGGTGCTACAGAAAAAAGCAGGACATGAAGAAGTCAGTAGGAAACCTTCTGGAAATCATGAGTGTTTGTATTTAATGGAATAAGTAGTAGACCAACTAATATCATACAATTTAATACTATTTAATTTAACACCATTTCCAGTCTCTATATGCAGTCAAACTAAGCTTAAAGTATCTGCTCCTCAGCTTTGTATTTATCAGCGGCAGCAGTTTAACTTTCAGTCTCAGCAACATAACTGAAAATAAGCGGTTTCTCTAAATGTCAAATGAGTTGTTGTGCTGTTGTTGTGTCTCCATCTGGCGTCTTAGGACCACAGCTGACAATTGCACTGTTAGGAGTATGGAGGATCTAAACTCCAAGTCAAACTTAAAACTAATTATACTCATTGATGAAAATTGGTAAAAGCCAAAAGCAATGAGACTTATTTCTTATTATGGTTGTATAAAACTCTCCTTAACCAAGCCAAGTTGAACTAGATGGCGAATGTTTCTTGAATGAGCTGCAGTTCAAATAGATGTGAGGCTGAGCTGAATATTCATTTTACCATGAAATAGGATAAACACAGTTGTGTTTTCACTCACAATGATGCTACACACCTGTGTTTATCCCTTCAATATCTATATTCCTAGGAGGACAAAGAATATAGAGATTTCTACAAAGTTGCCAATAGATCAAATGGTTCAAAAAGTGGATGTCGCCCAATTAGAAGAGTCAACTGTGTACAGGGAGAACTAATCCAAAGGCTTTTCAAAACAGATTTGTGAGAGCTTGAGTTGTGGCTTGCTGAACTGCACACTCAAAGTTTTGTGTCAGTGCCTTTTTGTCTTTAGTCCAATCACCTGAAACACATTTTAAAAAAAAGGAAGGAGACACACTTTGGTAGCGAGCATTCACAAAGTAGTCACGCAGATCTCCCCAGAGGGGCTGGCAAACGCAGTCGATAAAAATCCTATTTCATATGAGTCAAAATGCTTTCTTGATTTATGGGACATGCTCGCTCGCCAAACTATGCGATTTAAGTTTAAATCCAGAACAGAGCTTCTATTATATAATTGAGGACAAGAAAATCAATAGAAGCAGCTGGATGTGGCCGTGGCGAGCACGGCTCGCATCCATATTGAGAGTGTACCCTCTTCGATCGGTGTCTGGGCCAGGCTCAGCTTCACTAGCCTAATCACACATGGAGCAGGTCGATTGGAGGACTTAGCCAGTGGCGTTCTCCGATGGCATATGTTAACATGATTCCCCCCTCTTGCTTGCTGTTTTAAAAAAAAAAAATAGCTGCACCTGAGATCCTTGACCATTCAGTGCTCAAAAAAAAAAAAAAAAAAAAAAAAAAAAAAGCAGGGATTATTTTAAACATAGCCTGAGGTGAGAGCGAGATTCTCCGCTCCGGTAACCTGAGCAAGCTGGAGGTGTGCGGCTGAGGACAAGAGGGGCAAACAGGATATTTATCCTATTGATTTTCTAAAGTTGAAACAAGAAGATTTAGGGGAGCTTGACTCTTAAAATTCCCAAGGAGCCGCTCACTGCTCAGCCGCATGGCTGTGAACACACACACGTGCATATAAACACAAATACACACACACACACAGAGCATCTTGCTGGTGAGTGGTGTGAGTGAGGTTTAGGGGCCTTGAGCTGCAAAGCTGTGCTGTGCTGTGGAATGATGTGCCCCAATGTGTGTCAGAGGAATCATTATAGCTAGTGCTAGTGCTGAAGCCCGCCCATGGTGTATCAGTGTGTGTATGCGTGTGTGTGTGTGTTTGTGTGAGTCATGTAGCAAAGTAGAGGTGTGAGCAGACAACAGATGGGTAGGGCCTCAGTATTGCAGAGATGTGGCTTTGTCTCTCCTGCTGAAGGAAGAAAAACCTGCAAATCATCAACAAATGCGCCGCGAAGGAAAATGTGTGGGAATGTGACTCAGCACATGAAGCGTCTGCTGGAAAATTTACAAATTTAGATGGCAGATTACTGGTGCAGGGTGAAGGGATGGTTGGAGGGGGGGGCAGAAAACTTTGCCTGTTGCTATATTCAGAATGTTACATTTAGTCATAACTTTTTCTTTGGAATAATGATCAGACTAAAACTGTTTTCAGTGGAACTGGGTCTGTGTTAAAGTGTTTTGGAAAAAGTTCACTTCATCTTAAAATTGTCTTGTTTTTTTTTGTCTTTTCTATCATATCTGTGAAGCACATGGAGTTATTTTTGGGGCGGTCCAAGCTTCTGGGAGTAAAAGTTCTGCTTAACTGCTACATAAACAATGTTATATGATTGACAGGTGAAACAGCTCGGAGGCTCGTATGGACAGAAAGCTCTTCTAATTGAATCATCAGTGAAAAAAGATGAATAACTGTGTTAGAAAATATCTTGGTCTTTGATTAAAAGAATCATCGCCCCCATCTCCATGACAGCTGACTCAGTTTTGGTGAAGCATTTTGGATGAAAATCTCAATATTTCCCAAACCACCAACAGATTTTCTGAACACTCGCTGTGATGAAACTAAATTCCATCCCAAGAAGTGGCCCCAAACTTCCTTTTTTCCCAGTAAACGTCACTTTCACAACTCTGCTGCTCCTTTGTTCACGTCACTTTGGTCCTAAGAAAGTTTACTGGCTACTTGTTTTCTAAAAGATTTGGATCGATCTTCTCATCACATGACAGATCAGGACCCCTGCTGTCTCACTGACCTTCACCACAGTCACGCTGTTGTGCCAACACGAACCGGACCTGAACTGGAGTCAGACTAAATGAGTACCTGAGACGTGACCTGGACTTGACTGCTGTGTGACTTGACTAACTTGAGATCTGACTCCCTAAAGACTTAAAAGCAGAAACATTCAAGTGTCATGTTTTCACTTGGTAAAATCCTGGTACAATAAAAAGTAAGTAAGAGAGAAACAGGCAGCTTTTGTATGATGACGTCATTTTTTAAGGCCTATTCCCAGTTAAAGCTGCGGTCTCAGTTTTATAAAACACAAGTAACGCAGCTTAGTGATTGATCAGCCTTCAATGACCTGCTTCACATGTCATATTGAACAACTGACCAACCAACCAGACATTATTTGACAATCTGAGTCATAATCAGATCTCAAGGCCTTCAGATCATCCTTAATCGGCTGAATTTTAGGGTTTGGTTAGGCTAAAAATCGTCCTCAGAAGGATTTGTTCTTGCTCTTTGTTACCTAATAACATAAACACTAGCATCTATTGTTACATAAATGCTTCACTTGATGATAATTACAGGCCATCAGCCAGGTCACAGACCCGCAGTCTTGGCTGCGGTCGTCTGTCTGTGCTCTCCAGCTGTTCCCGTTGGACCTCCCGGGTCAATCTGCAGCCACGAGTCGTCGCCCGGCGGTCACGACTCATGTCTCCTCAGTCATGCTCGCAGATGATTGCTGATGTCATAGGTGGGGACGAGGTGCCACCATAATTGTTCTTTGGAGTGCCCCAATTATGCCATTAACGGCCCCTCAGTGATGAGGCTAATGGCGAGAGACCTCGTTTGCATAGCATTATCTTAATTGAGCCCGAGGCCTGGCATAAAAACAAGCATGAGATTATGTTACTGATGGATGGTGGCGATGGTCCGGTGGCAACCATTTACCCGACAGCTATATTAATTAACAGCTATCCAGTTACATGGGCTTTAACAGGAATGAATAAGTTAACATGGTGACTGTGACGGTGGTGGTGACAGGGCTCCTGTGCTTATGTGTGGGCTTCTAATGGTGGAGACACACTAATATGGGCCGTATGTGTGTGTGTCTGTGTGGAGTGGGATGCTAACGAAGGCCTGGCATCGGATCTTATTACCCATTTCCTAAAGGAGGAAACCGAGCCAGCGTTAGTACCAGCCTTTAAATAAATCACCACACAAAGCCTGCACTAATACTTTTAATCGTGAATTAATTACACACTCATTGCAGGGAGAAGACCCATAAATGTTCCAATATGCTCAGGCCTGAAATCTTTATTGAACAATATTTCAGAAAAAAACACATCTCCAGAATGTGTTGCCGTATGTAACGTGAAGCAGGGACTTATTGTGAATCGCCCACAGACCAGAACCAGGACTCACACATGCAGAGTGTCTGTGGATCAGCGTGGAGTTTTAAATGAAGCGGACCAGCCAGGTAGCTCTTTTGTTATGTAAAGATCTGCCATGTGATCCCGCAGGATAAAAGAGGAGAGAAAAAGAAACCATTCAGATAAGCTTCCCCTCATCAGATAATTAAGGATGCCTTTGCTCCAGTTTCCCCTTCTTAGCATAAGTGTCTGATCAACTTTCAAAAAGCTCATCAGTCAGAGTTGCTCCTTGGAGCTCTACTCCGAGGGGTGAAGCAGCTTCCCCCAGGATCGGTCTGCCCAAGTCTGCACCAGGGGGTCTTGGCCTGCAGGTCGCCCTGGGCGCCCAAATAAATTTGCAGAAAATCAATTATTCCACTAGATATAACCAACACAATAACAGCCAGATCTCGGCCAGAAACTATGATAAGTATTGTTTTTTATTATCATATTTTAGACCTCGCTTTCATTTTGTAACTTTTTAGAGCTAGACAATTAATGAACAATGTCTGTAAACTAATACTTACTCTTATTGACTGAAAAGCTGGAAAAAATGGATGCCTGTTAGAAGTTCTGATAGCCCAAGGGTGATGTCTTCAGGTTGCTTTTTTTTTTCAGACCAGTAGCCAACAGAACAGAGACGTAGAACAGACATAAAACAGAAATAAAATAACATCCTCATATTTAAGAAACTGAAACTAGCATTTTTAATATAAACAGACTGATCAGTTAATCAGGTAGTCATTAAAAAAACTTAATTTCAGTCAATGGAAACAGAGAAAAGCTGCAGATGTTCACATATTAAAGCTAAGGATGCGTTTGTTAATCTAGAGTCAGTTAATCTATTTATCAGTTGACTATCTTGTGTGTTTTCCCAGTCAGGACTTTCTCCAACTGCTCTACATCTCATGGGAAGGGACGTTTTTTTTTTTTTTTTTTTTTTTGGGTCCCGTCTCTTCTCTTTGGATGTCACTACTTTGCCGCGGTGCAAATGAGCCATGCAAATGAGAGAAAGGGAATTATGAAATCGTTTCTTAACAATATGCAGAGGAGGTCAACGAGCCAACGCTTGGCTACAGGCTACAATAAGTGAAATTAATTACTGTTTATGCTGCCATCTAATTGCAGCCTCTCGATGAACAGCTTTTTTTTTTTTTTTTTTTCCCCCCCTCGCACATTTTTCCCACTTCGACACCCCCTTTTGCTCCTTGTCAAAACTCTTCCTCCACCTGTCACAGTGTCTGAGTTTTTGCGCACGACACCCCCCCCCCCCTCCTCCAACCCCGTCTCACCCTCCACCCACCCACTTGCCCACCACCCCTCCACCCCCACGTCCTCCTCCCCTCCTCTAACTCCTCTCCGTCGCCCCCCTCCCTGCCTCCCCTGCTGCCAGTTTTTAACTACACTCCACTCTGGCCTCTGCTCTACTTGTTACAGCCCCAACACGAGTGCAAACAATCAAAGTCTTTGGGAACGCTAAAATATGCATGGCTATCCGTGACAGACAGATAAAGCAGGGCAATTAGCCACGTAATCCTAGAGCATCGTACGGAATAGTCCGCCTCAGCTGTCCTCCCTCCCCTCCTTCCCTTTACTCTCTTGGTCTCCATTAGTTAAATGTACTCTGTGTGTCGGCTCCCCATCAAATCAAGTAACACTTCCCCTAATTGGCTTATAAATAATACAGCAGGGCCTACATTATAATTTCATCAGTGGTAAACATTGCGGGGGCAGTTGGTAAAGAACCTATCCCTCATTAATTTCTTAATTTGGGTAGATGGAACGAAGGGGAAGTGAGGGAATGAAAGGTGGAGAAAGAGGGAGAGATGTGGAGATCGAATGAACAGGGGGACTCACATCACCTCAGGCAGAGAGAAAGAGAAAGAGGGAGAGAGATGGTAGAGAGGAAAAAAAAACAAGGGGAAGAAGATGCTACCGCTGCTTCTTCTGTTAAGAGATGTCAGATATTCAATCCCAGGGTTTTGTCAGTACTCCTGTGCAATAGGTGATGAGGGCCGCCGCTGCCCCCATTTTACACACAAATACACACAAGTAAACACACACACACACTCTCTCTCCCCTGTCTCGATGGTTGTTCTTTTTTTATACCGACTTAATGAATATTTCATAACAAGCAACATAAATATTCATTCTAATGGTTTTGCACATAGTTATTACCGGTATTTCCTTTTTTTTAATGAAAAAAAAAAACAACAAAAATACCCATTATATATTCTGCATAACCAGGCCCTGAAATAATATCTCCCACTCTCATGCTCAGACACTCAAGAGGACTGAGGCACCAGATTATCTGGATCAACTGCTCAGACAGTGTTTCGGTCACTGCGAGTGCGATGAAAATCTTATTTTGTTTACTTTTGTGTCACCTTTATGGTGTAATTATTTAAAAAAAAAAAAAAAACATGGCGGTTAAGTTTCTAATTTCTAATTTCAGTCATTGACTGCAATCACAAGACAAAGCGGAGGAATTCAACAAAGATTTCCTCGGGTGATGAAATCCTTTTTGTAAAAGGCAATAGGTCTGTAACCAGCCTTCCTTCCCTTGGCAGATAAATGTCACCCCAACCTGCTATTATATTGCATAATGCACTTTTAAGGGAATTTTACATGGCCTGTGATAGATGCTATGAAATATGAGGTGTGAGAATATGACACCCTCTGATCTTTGAAAGACACATATTAAAGAAAACTCTCAAATAAGCCACCCCCACCCGTCTCTTCCTGCTGAAATCTGGCGTATAAAAGGCACAGAGAGCCCTTCAGCCTTCAAAAGGAAAGTTAAGCGTTTCGTATTCTTGGTGAAATTTTTTTTTTTTTTTTTTTTTTTTTTTTTGAAAATGGAGCCACCTGAAGGCAATCTGTCTCCGCTGGAACCCAACTTGTCACCGTCACAGAGCTGTCACTTCACAGTTGCAGGCAACGAGTAGAGACAGACATCCATCATGTGCTGTATTTATGAACACGCTTACATGATGTCTTGCAGGCCCCCGCAGAACAGTATGTTTCACTTAAGATCTGCCGATGTGCGTTCGACTTTTCTTTTTTTTTTTTCACGTATCGCTGTCATTTTAAAGGAACAAGAGGAAAACAGACTTATTAAATCCTGTGGCAACAAAGAAATAACTGCCCATCAATCACACTCAAAGACACATCACACCGATCTCATTAAACCGAGCAACTCTTCATTCATCATTTACTCCAGAAAACGTGGCAGCGAGTCCCGATTTAGAATTTAACTCAAGTAAAAGTGAAGGAGTAATGGCAGAAGAATTCATTTAAAGCATCAAAAGAAGTCAAACAAACCTGTCACGGATGTAAATGATGGGAACATGTTAAGGCGTCAACGTAGAAAATCCTCAACTCTGGAGATTAGTTCTTAGCAGCAGACTATAAATACAGTCTGGTTTTACAAATAGATGCACTTGATCAACCGTTTTTTGGTTGTAACCCTTTAAAACAAACAAAACCATGTCATTGTATCATTTAAAAAAGGGGGGAAAACAGACACATAGAAGGTTCCTGGTTCACAGGGAACCTTTTTTTTTTTTGCGTATCCTCCGTTTTCCTTTCCTCCTTTTCACCCAACTCTAACTGCAGCGTCAAATCTTCTCTCTGAATCATTTCCTCTGACAGTTTGCATTTCTCAGACTGTCGTTTTGAGCTCAACACGTATAACAGACGTATTTCTTGGCTGTTTTCGACAGATTTTCTTCCCGGTTCATTTCCTGGTGAGGACCTCGGGAGATGTCACAACCTCGTGTTTTTTTTTTTTTTTTTTTTTACTCGTCATAGTTTATTTCCTCTGCGGCAGCAAAACACGTCACGACAACCTTCAGAAACTCCTGCAGGTTAAACTAAACTAACAAAACATTTTTGAAACACACTGACTGACTGAAAAAAAAACGAGTTGTGGTTGTGACGCGCTGCAAAACAAAAACATGTTGCAAACTATGTGGAATTTCATACATTCGTATTTCAATTCTCTCTGACAAGCAGAAGGATACTTTAAAAACCCTCATGTCTAATGTAATCTTGGTCTTGACGGACCAGAGAAGGAGACTGTCCGCCACCTTGACAGAGCTACGCACCAATGGTCAAGCTCTGTTCCTATCACGTGTTTTCAGTACCTGAAATATCATTTAAGAGCTAAGGTACAAAAAACCACCTACATGAAATAGTCATAGCTGATCTATTATCTGATCCATTGGGACCATGATTGTCTTTTTTGTTAGTTTTGGGCATTTTTGCCTTTAATGATAGAAACAGGAAACAGAGTGGGGGAAAGATGCAGGAAAGCTCTATTTGGGTTGGGATTCGAAACAGCAAACAGCATATATACGCCAACGTGGTGCGACATAACCATTCAGCTATTCAGGTGCCCCAGAAATTTGTCATTTAAGTCACATTCTCTTGTTCCAGCTTTTGCCGATTTGCTTTCTTTATAAAACATCATTTTTAGGGTCTGAAAACTTTTGACAGGCACTTCAAATCATTTTCTCACACTGCAATTAAGCAATGGGGGAAAAAAAACAATAAAATAAAGTAGTTGTTGTTTTGGTAAAATACAACATTTCCTCAGAATGTAGTGGCAGGAAAGTTAAATAAAAGCATCCCCAACCGCTTCCCGTCTCTGAAAGCGAGGATGTTGTGCTAAATGTCAGAAAAGGTTAAAGCAGCCGTACACACAGAGCAGAGTACATCCCTCCACTTAATTACAGCAGAACAAGAGGAGACAGGGAGCATGTTGAGAATGAGCTTAATTAATGTAGCAGTAAAAAGTGGCCCTCCCTCTCCATGTCCATTCTGCTGTTCAGTATTAGTTCCACTTCGGTGCTCTCAAAGCCACGAACAAATAGTGACTCTAATGATGGACACGCAACCTCCCCCTCTAACATGCCTCGCGCAACCCCTCAGCTGGTCTCGGGTCACTGCCCTCCCTCAGCTCCCTCTCTCCACACTCAGCTCCCCTGGGGACAGCAGAGCGGGGGAGTCAACCAGTTAAGACGGCCATGTTCACCCCATCAGTTCAGACAGAGAGAAGACAACCTTGCATACTGACTTCATTAGCGCTGACAAGTTCGGGGGGGAGGTGGGGGTGGGGGAGTTTAGAAAGACTTTAGAAACAGAAGAGAGAAGCCTCATGGGGGCACGGAGAGAGAGTCGGCAGCAGCAGATATGATAAAACTCTCTGGACGGTGTTTACTGTGATGTCTGTCAGCAGACAGACTTTACAGACAGACATGTTTGTTATCAGAACTGAGGGGACGATATACGTGACGCCTGAGGCTATGTAAATAAAACTGCTACAGAAAAAAAAAGGAGCTAGAATTACAGTTTATGAGACTTTAGAAATTGGGGCTGGCCAGTGATTGAAACACTGACATCATGAATCTGTTACTAATCTCAATTTATGTCACGTCCATATCACCACAACTTTAAACAATCAGCCCACAGTCATCAGACAGTCGCAGCAGGTGATCTGATTAAATACGGGTGCTTCCTGGTTCAAGTTTGCTTTCCTGCCTTTTTTACATATTCATTGTTTTGTGTTTATTTTTGGGGCATTTTTGCCTTTAAAGATAGAGACAGGAAACGGAGGAGAGTGGGGCGAAGACGCCCAGGAAAGCTCGACTCGGTTGGGATTCAAACCGGCGAACAGCTGCACGGCGATATGGACGCCAACATGGTGCGCCATAAATATTGGGTTATACAGGTGCCCCCATATTCATTGTTAACTATCAGGAGGCCTGCCATAACCAAACAAAAACAAAGGCTAATGTTTTTTAAAGTTTGTAAAATTTTTGTAATCCTGAGAAGTCCCAGCTAAGAGGAACACTCCACAGAATAAAAGTCTTATGTCAGGATGTAAATTTATGTAAAATAATAAGATTTTAAGATTTAATATTCTTCCATAATGAAGGTTTCAGGTCATAAATTCCATCAGAGTTCCCAATAGTTCCAAAAATAATGTCCACAGTAGTATATATATGAAATAATAGTGTTTTATAATTAATTTATTTCCGTAGTTTTCAGAAATAAATGTGAAACTGTGACCAAAGATGTCTGAATAGCTGAGACACAGATAAATAGCCACAGTGATGAAAACATTGTTTGACGCATCGTGTTTGTGTTTGTCATCATAAACTTCCTCAACATTTTTTTCTTCTTCCACAAAATATGACAAACCGCAGAAAGATTCAACGGAGACTGATAATAAAAAAAAAAAAAAAAGCTCCAGGTCTGAGAAACATCGGTTTAGTCGCACGTCTGCGGCGACGAAGCAGCTGCCACCTTTTCTTTTTTTTTTTTTTTTTTTTAACTCTTCCACTTTAAATTGGAAGATTCTGAGGCAACAAAACGAATCGATACTCTTGAGAGAAGACAGTGGGACATGTGTTCAAAATCTAGTCTAAACAAAACAAAAGGAATATCACATGAAATTAAGGTGTGAAAAGGTGCCATAAATGTTTCATTGCCATCCAGCCACTGACATAAAGGATATAAATATTGTATGCAAAGAGAAAAAATCCCTGTTTGAAGTCTTGAGAGCAAAGACAGTAGGAGAGAGTAGAGAGAAAGGGAGGGGAAGCAGGTAATTACTAGTGGAGATGCTCTTTGACGGATTATTCTATTAAAGCAGGAGGAGGATCAACCAAACACAGCTAACCTCTGTAACAGTGCTGGTCTCCACCTATCAGTGACAGGAACATTACAACCTGAGGAGCCACTTCCACTTGACAAACGTACACACCCTGCACCAAAATCCCCCGAGCTGGGAGGAAGAAGAAGGAGGGAGGGGTGGGTAGGGGGGCAAACACTGCAAAACCTACCAGAGGCAGCTCATTAACTTCTCACTTAACTTGTTTATACTTCTTTAGAGCGCTGTCTAAAATCTGTAATTAAGCTCAAGCAGTTTTAACGAAGTGCTGAACTCAGCAACTGTCACAAAAGTGAGGTTAGTTTAAAGTCGTGCTGTTTTTTCAGGAGGATTCGTGTTTGTTTATATTGCTTTGTATTAAAATCCCTGAGAAAAAAATATTAATATGGACACAACCTTTGCGTATATATATTTAAATATATCTTCCTGTACAGAAAAAACAGCTGTTATTTTTTTTTTTTTTTCGCCTGACACAACTTCAATTTTTACCCGTTTACCAAAATAACAATAAAAAACTGTTGCTTACGCCAATTTGGTTCACGTGTTTGTACGTTTTAGGGAAATAAATTGACGTTAAGTTATTTTGTCGACATTTATAACTTAATTAAGACTAACTTAATGTAAAAAAAAAAAACCATTTTGATAAATAAATAAAAAACAGCAAAGAGGCGATTTGTGCGCAATTAAACTATAAAAAGCTAAAAAATATATATATATTTTAAATGTTTAGTTTTACCAGAAAAACAATTAAGGTCCCACTCCAAAATGAATGAAAATCAAAAATACTAAATTTTCTTGAAAAAAAAAAAAAAACAGATATTGTTCCTTTTCTAAGCTTTATCTTTTTGTGTCACTGAATCATTATCTGCTTTATTGGACAGACCTGTTCAATAAACACACACAAACATAAATAATCCCACTCCTGTGTGAGTAAACAACAGTTACAGCAGTGAGCCTGAACCTAACACTAACTACGTGGCTGTAAACACGTCTTCCCAGTCTGATGTTGTCTTAGTCCTTGTGAGTTTTATGGGTGGCTGTGGTACATTTTGACCTTGCTGTTATTATTGTATTATTGTTTAATTTAAACATTCTTAAAGCGTGGACCTCGTGAATACAGCACAAGTTAATGAGGAGTGTATATAATAATTTAAAAAAAAAAAAAAAAAGGGTGAAAGGAGTTGTACTATTGTTACTTTTTTTTTTTTTTTTTTTTTAACTCTTTTTGCAGCTGTGCTCCCAAAACTAATGATTCCACTAGTCCAAAACATTTCAGGACCTCCTGCAGCCATGGCAACGATAATGTGATAAATGATTCACTTTCTGGTAAACTAGGAGACACCCCTCCCTTTCTTCCCCAAGTGGACTGAATCTTCACTGAGTTTCGGGCCAATAAATGCCACCACTGAGCTGAGAAATGTGAGCTTTAGAAAAAAATAAAAATAAAATGAAAAAAAAAGGTCCCTCTTTCATGAGATCCTGAGGGTTTGGAGCAGAGCTGCCTCCTCTCTCCTCGCCCCGGGGCAGGCTATCATCTCCAGTGACACCAGAGGGAGGGGAGACCCCACCCCACCTCTTGCGGGCCGGAGATGTAAAGGATGAGAGAGGCAGTGGTGAACAGAGGAGGACTCTGCTGCTGGCCCCGGTCTCTCAGGTCCAGCTTCACTCTTTGATCACCGGCCGCCGACCTCCATGTCTCCCAACATGAGGAGCAGGGGCCGCGGGGAGGGACGGAGGACACGCCGCAGAGCCTGTATCCTCCTCCTTGTGGCCCTCATTTCCTCATCCAAATATGAAAAAAAGGGTTAATTGTATTTAACAATATGCTCTCTAACCCCAGCAGCAGCAGCAGCAGCAGCAGCAGCACCACCCTCCCCTCCTTGATTAGAATTAGAATCACATCTGGTGCCATGTTCTGTCCCTCATTACTGCTGAATCTCATTACAACGCGTTCCCGTGGGAGGGACCGCGCCGGGTTTTTAAGCACACTTTTCGCTTTCTTCCTGCCTCTTGCTCATCTTCTGCGTTTACATTAGCGGAAGTCCTCATCTGAGAGAATGACTGAGCACCACCACCACCACCACCCTCCTCCTCCTCCTCATCGTCCTCCTCCTCCTCCCAAAGCTTGGAAATTGTTTTACAGTGCCAATTAAAGTAGGTATGTTGAGTTTTTTTTTTTTTTTTTTCCATTGTATGTATTATTCAGAGTGTATTATTTGTTGCACTGAAAAAAAAGGGAGGGGAAAAAAAACTCACTAAAATAGGACTAGGAGAGTAAGTTCCACTTACTCGCAATAAAAACTACACCAAAGGTTTGAAAATATAGTCAACAGAAGGAAAATGAGGGAGCTTATTTATGGTGCCCTGAAGTCCTACTGAATAATGAAAAAAAAAAAAACTCCACATATAACCACATTTTAAACTTTGTTTCTTTGCAGCCTTGTGCAAACACTGCGTCTGACTGGGAATTTATTTTAGCGGGAGGCAAAATAAAGAAATAAATAAAATAAAGAAATCTGTAAAGTTCGACTCGGAACTGTTTTACCTCAGTAAAATATTAATTTAAAACGACGGCGAGGGAGGGAGACGGCGTCTTCCACAGCGCTCATGAGTAAAAATAAAAGAGTCTGAACGTATAATCAAAGCTTTTTTATTTGCGCTTTTAAACATAGCAAAATAAAGCGAATAGAAAAAGGTGAACAAAATATGTGAAATAATAATAATAATAATAATAACAATAATAGAAAAAAACATAGCAGTGATTTCTGACCAAAAAAAAAAAAACTCGGACCCTACGTCAGAGCGTGGAGCTCCTGGTGGTCGCAGGAGAAACCCTGAGTTTCCTCGAATCGTTTAAGCTCTAGATCATCGGCGAGTCGCAGAGCGTGCAGGGCGTCAACAGGATCTTCCTGATCCACTCTGGATCTGTGGGGAAAAAAAAAATAAGACGAGTCGTGTTTGTAATGAAGATTTAACAACATAGAACGATTAAAGACTTTAAGGTTGCACTTCAGGTTGACGTTTGATAGAGAGCACTGGAAAAGACCCATTTAGCCATTTAAAGAGATTTGTCTCATGTCAGATCATTCAAAAAAAAAAAAAAAAAAAAAAGATGATTTTTTTCCCCTTTTATTTCAGGGAAAATAGTGTTTTAGAAAAGAAAAACTGTAGAACTATAATATCTGATGTAACCAAAGAGGAGAAAGAGGACGAGGAATGAGCTTTTTACTGAGATGATGTGTACATCAGCGATATGACATATTCCATGTGTGAAGTGTGTATTTAATACAGTAAAAGTAATTGACTGTCACATGGCTCAAGATCCAAACGAGCAGCAGTGAGATGTTTTCAGACAGGAGCCGAGATGATGGTGAGTTTGACAGATGCCAAAGCTGCACAGAGCCGTCAGTCTTTAGCTCAGATAGGCTGGAATGACCAGGAGAACCGTGCCTCAGGCGTTCAGGCAACAATGATAAAGACCCGGGATGCATGAAGCAGCTGGATGAAGCCAGAAGCTGGGAACGCTGGGAATGTTTTTTTCCCTCTTTCCTAACCCATAAAAACCAGCACATAGCTGAAGCTGGACCTGGTGTTGGTCTGGTTACCCTGATAAAATCACCCAATATTTAAGCATCTAAGTATATTGTTGCTCACAGAGCGGTCACGTAATTGGATAGAGGGTTTAAGTTTATGTTTTGTATCATAATTTGTCAGTTTGCCTCCGTAAATATCCTTGAGCCAGATAATCCGTTCCAATGGCAGTTGACACTTTTTTTTTTTTTTTTTAAAGTGGTGTAATTGTACACAGAGTAATGTAGGATAACAACATGACAGAAAATCAACGTTTACAAACTGAGTCCTGTCAAAAAAACAAAAAACGACAGAACAGAAAACACTAAATTTCACAGAAACAATGAAGATTTAGAGAAGCAAGACTCGTTCGACTCGTGTCGTTCTCACTTTCGGCACCAGTCAAGTCAGCTAAACTGGTTTTGAAACAGACGCCGGTGCAACTACCTCTGCTCCCGACTTCCAGAGTGACTTGAGCGTTCGGCTGGCAGCCCGTCATCAATGGTCATGCAGCGGAAAAGCTGCAATTTCATAAGTGAAGAGTAGGATGCACTTGTTTTACACTTTAACTGTAGAAATCTGACGTGAAAGCATCAGATTCAACAGCCCCATTAATCTAATCTCTAATCATTCATGCAAAAAAAAAAAAAAAAAAAACTCACTTAGCTGTACAGATACATGAGCAGAGGACAACGGGATTTTCTCATCTCAGCCTGATGACAAACTAGGTTTGACTATGATTTCAGATTTGATTTGGTATCTAACTCCTGAAAACAAAAGCTTTACTGCTTATGACTCTACGACATTCATGTTTTCTTGGGTCATCCAGGAAGTTCGCACACAAAAGCAAATTTTAGACAAAAAAAATTAATAAAATTGGCAGAAGAATCGTTTATTTTTAAACCAGCTTTCATAAGTCCTGGGCTGTGACGACATTTTTAAACCTGCCATTCATCCAAAATGTCAGTTTAATGAGACAGGAGTGACACAATTCAAGCCTCAACCCCAGAACACGTGAGATAAGATTGAAGATTCTTGTTTTTTCTAATAAACACTTTCAGAAATGGCACACACACACACACACACACACACAAAAAAGTGTCATTTCAACAATCATTCATGTTTTTCAGGATTACATTTTCGGACTTGAAATCCAAAATGTCAAGCGCTGATCTAAGCAGCGGAGCGGGATGAAGGCCGACGTTGAAGGTGACAGGGGGAGATGGCTGATCGAGAGCGTGACTGTGAAACGAACGGAGGTGGAGGGAGGTTGGAGAGCGGCGCTTACCCTCAGGCTCTGGCAGTCTGGCAATGCTATCCAGCAGGAGGCAACGTCTGAACGTCAGCGTCTGGCAGGCCTGGTATGACAACACACACCTGGAGGAGACCAGGAGAAAGGCATTAGAGAGCTGGCTGGCTGGCAGGGACAGAGACAGAAACACACACACACGCGCACAAAAGTAGAGCAGAAACAGCACCGAGGTACAACTGACGGGCAAAGACTTCCCTCACAGTGCCCACCAGAGGCAGCGTATTCTAGATGGTGAGAAGGCGGCAGAAATGTTTGACAGATGATATTTATGAGACGGCGCCTGGGTAAATATCAAGAGGTGGGAAGCTTGATTACTGCTCTAAGGATAAATAAACCGTCAAAAGAAAAGCATTTGGCATTAAGATTCAATTCATGTCCTCGCTGTTGGGCTCAACTGCAGCGACTTCAGAAACCTACCTATGCTACCTGTGAGGCTAAAGCCGATAAGAACAACGACAAAAAAAATAATTCATTGGATCAGATTTTAACTTGTACGTTTTTTTTTTTTTAAATAAGTAAATAAAATGGAATAATTTTGTACCTGAGCCACATGTGGCCGTTTTTACAGGTCCCTTGTTTGTGGTCGGTGAAGGGCAGCACGGCCTGACACAGGCTGCAGCGCTCAGAGAACGTCTGCTTGTTCAGCTTGTTCTTGATGTGGCCAATGAGGACCTGAGTGAGTCACACACACACACACACACACACACACACACACACACACACACACACACACACACACACACACACACACACACACACACACACACACACACACACACACACACACACACACACACACACACACACACACACACACACACACACACACACACACACACACAGAACGTGTAAGTGAGGACAGACACACTTGATCCATCTTCATCCAGTTAATAATCGTAGCAGAGAGGACATTCATTTGAATTCATGGCAGCATCCTCACCCGATGACATAACATTACACACCGACGAGCCCAAACATTATGTCCACTCACTGATGACAGATCATCTCATATCAACAGCACTTAATGTCAATATTAATTGTGTCCAGATTAGTCTGAATGAATAATATCCCCATACTAAATTTGTGGCGAGGCGACAGGGTGTTGGAGGATGTGTTGGCACACGTCCGATACCGTGGCAGCTTCACCTTGCAACTTACAGGACTTAAAAGATGTGCTGCTAACGTGTTGGTGCCAAATCACAGGATGGACCGACAGCAAATTAGGCAGGTGTGATCATTATGTTTTGGCTCATCTGTGTACTTGTAATAAACAGACCTGGACAAAAAAAAAAAAAACAAACTTCTACTAAACTAAAGAAAGAGCAGCTTTAGAGAGAAAGCAGGAGTCAGATTTTTCTTATTTTAACTGGATTAAACGTGCTGCAAGAGTAAACAATGTTGTATTGTATCAGCGTCACCTTGCTTGTGCTATCAGCATGTAGTTAGCATCACTGTGATCAGTTCAAGAGGAAAAAATGCATTAAAAAACACTGCAGGACATCAGGTCAGTGAAGTGAATAATTATCAGGTGAGTTTTACCTCTGAAGCTCTGTCGTTCGTATCTTTGGCGAGGTAGTCCATCAGGCCACAGGTGGGTATGCTGGTGTTCTGAGCGATGGAAGTGTTGAGGTACACCACTCCCAGCACCTTCTTCATGTTTTCTCTCATCAGGTGGGTCTCTACAGCGTTAATCCAAGCCTCCACCTCCGCCATCTGCTCCTCCTGATTCTCCTCCTGTTTGAGTCCGCCGCGGTCGCCTTCTTCTTGTTGCGCTGCGCGTTCCTCGTCCTCTCCATCCTCCGCGTCTGCGTCTGCGTCGGCGTCAGCGTCCCTCACGAACACTTTGCTCCCGTCCTGCTTCGGTTTCCAGTGAAAATACACCTGAGGCAACTGGAGCGACTGGTAAAGTATACGCACCAAAAAGAGCTTGAAACGCCACAAATAGGGCGAGTCTACTTCCTGGATTTTTCGATCCAGTTCTTCCTGCAGTGACGCAGGGATGCACTTGTTTTTCAAAATTTGCCACCTGACAATGTCGAGCAGGTCGGCCATTTTGTACAAGTTCTGTGTGGGGGATTTGAGCAGCAGCGCTGCTGCCATTTCTGGCGTTTTCATGGCCACAAAATGAACTTGGTAGGTCCTGTTAACAGGATGGTAGTTACCCACCATACCTTGTGTGCTAACAGTTGCTATATATGCTCCATTGCGGCTAACTGCGATCCCATGTATCCGCCTCCCTGATAGGTTTTCAGGTCGCAGCGTGTCCTCTTGTTTGAAAATCAAAGTGTTCTCAGTAAATGTTGGCGTCAGCTTTTTTATCCACCCGTCTAAGGAACATGTGTACACTGCGACGCCATGTTGGCTGACCGCTAGCGAGATCACGGGCAGCGAGTGAAGCCCCGCCACGTGAGAGTTGTGCACATTTAGTCCGGCCGGCGAAATCATGAGCAGACACCAAAAGACGTAGCAGCCGCGTGAGGCGACGATGAGGCTGCAGCTTGATTTGTGGATCGGGTGGATCATCGGGACGCATTTGATGTTTTCCACCGCGATCTCGTCGCACTCCTTCCACAGGATGACGGGGTGTCGGAGGGTGAAGTAGCCCTTGACTCCCGTCAGACTGACCGGCATGATCTTGACCGGTCCCACCTCGCTGCCGACGATCAAGCCGCTCATCCTTCGATCTCCGTTTTCGTACTCCCACCACGCCAAATCGCTAGGTCTGTTCACGTCCGATTCGATGATGTCATAAAACACGACGTCTGCCCCGTTTGTAAACGGCAAAACAAACTTCCACAAAACAAGGTCACCGTTTTCCATCAAGACAGCCAAGAAGACCATCTCTACATCTAAGCACGCGTTGTCTGACTGAACCTGTTTGACCGTGTAAACGCTCGACCACTCCATCCTGAGAGGGGTCTGCATACGGAAACGACGCTGCGTCTCCTCGAAGTCCTGTAGGGTCGCCTGCGGCAGCTTGTTGTCCTTTTTGGCGTAGCCTCGCTCCTTTAGCCTCTCGTTGTACTTTTTAGTGAGATCGACCAGCATGTTCCACTCGAGGCGCTTGTGGCTGTTGTGAACGGTGAGCCTGTGGTCGAGCGTCAGGCAGGCGAGCAAACAACGTCCACAAGAGTCGCAACCTAACGGCGACCAACTGGCGTACTTTATTCCCTTGTGCATTCCGACTCCCGGGTTCATCACTTTGTCGGCCAGAAAAACTTGCCTTATCGTTGGGTCCGGATGTGTCGAGAACTTCTCCATCATTTTTATTTGTTCTTCTGCTGGTCCCACCTAAAAAAGTTCAAAATATAAATGAAAATAATCTTTTCAGTGCACACAACTGTGATTAAATTGCATTAAGTATCTAACATGACATGGTTGTACACACCATGATATAATGTGCTTTTGTGACACTGATTTTAAATGTAGTCGTCTACTGATCCCAGTTCAGTAACCCTCCTATTTACAACTAAACGACAACAGGAACCAACTTTACCCTTCTCTCATTGTGTTTAGTGGATTATTAAGTTTGTCTCCATCCAATATTTTATTTGCCAAGTGGATTTTTTGGAGTGGAGAAGAACCTATAAACAATCATGTTTACACACTAGAGCAGCTGCACAGAGACTGATTTACCAAAGCAAAATAGCTTTTCATTTTCTCTTTGCATCAACATTTTGTATACCGTCGCTTTAATTATCTTTCTTTCAGTTTGGTAAATAACGAAAATTTAGAAAACATTCACCGCCGCCAAACTAATAGCACACAAGTGAATACTAGCTTGGCTGTGCTCCTAAGGCATGTTTACAGGAGCTGCTTAACTAGCGTACAAATAGTAACACTTTTACAACACACTCACAGATGTCATTTTGTAATCGCCGATTTGTTTTTGAGATAAACTGACATTGCTCACTCCACCGGTCAAAGGTTTTATAAGGCATCCATTTATCCTGTTTTTTTTCGTTTGTTTATTAATTTAAGTCCAATGAATTGTCTTAAAAGCTACAAATGTAACATTTAGGTCACACGTGGAAATTCACATTAATTTAACAGAAAACATGAAAGAAACAGGTTAATGTACAGATTTCCTGCAGCTATGGAAGTAAATGGAGCAATGTGTCCCGACTTTTGTTGATGACTTACAAACCTTATGTACAAAGGTAGTGTTGAAACAAACTGTGTTGCAACATCTACTGATGCAACATTGAGAGCAAAGCAGAAAGCAGTTCTGTATATGTTTATCAGACTGATGAGGTCAGAAGTAACAACAGTACATTGAACTACATGATTCCTTGTCTTTAAACTTTTTACTTAATCTGATGTATGATGCATGACTAACACCAAGTGACTGTTAATCAGGTCATTTCAATCAACTGTCCCTCTCAGGATAGTTGTCATTGGTGAAAATGTAAGACTTTTTCTTAAAATGTAAAAAAATAAATAAATACAAATGTTATATCATGTCATATTTTGTCCCAGGACTAATTACTCAAACTTACAACTATGAAATTGATGTTTCAATTACAGCAAACAAGAAATGACTGACCATCTTAAAACAGGTGACGCAAATGAAGTTATATTGTGTGACAACAGGCGAGTTCATCAGCATCTTTAGACTGCAACAGAGGGATTTCACTGATTGGGTCTCATTCCTATTAATTTATGCTACAATTAATTCAATGTAAACTTGACTTGATTCCTGAATAGACAGATCTACATAACTCTACCAGCAGTCCAACTGTGCCATTTTGAATGTATTTTATTAATTTAATGAATTAGTTGTTTAAGTCTTTCATTGAGTGGAAATTCTAATCATTCATTTAACAATCTGATTTGTTAATTAATCGATTATAGCAACTGCATCTCATGTCTGCCACCTGAGATGACAGATGACAAACTCCTTTAACTTCCCTCTAGCTTTTTTGTAAACTGATGAAATTAGCTTTAAGTTAACTAGCTGGACAAAAGTTGTTATTGTAACTCGGTGAGACACATTATAACCTGTGCAGAGTCATTTATTATTTTATAGGATGCGGTTGAACACTTTGCAGCTCAGTAAACAACCAGCAGCAGGTCACACTCAGTGTTTACTAACTTCATTTCCATTAACAGAGACACTTGCTAAGCTAACGTTACAGAGCTGCCTGTGTTTACATGTAAATATAGTGATGATGTGATGAAGTGTTGGTGTTTACCCGCAGTCTGTAGGTGTCGGCGGGGACGGGGATGGAGGTCCTATGCAGCGTGAGATCCTGTTTGTTGCTGTGGACGTCGCACACCAGCTCCATCAGCGACAGGGAGCTGCTGGTGCAAACGGCCAGGCGGTGATCCTGCGACCAGACGAGCGGCTGCGACCCGCTGACCGAGGACATGAGAGACACGACGGGATCGCGTTTAACCGGCGTTGAGTCCGAACCGTAAACCACACCGTCCTCATCCTCCGGCTCTGTTTTAATAACAACATTTGTGGGAAGCGAACTCGCCGAGTCTGTGACACTGGCGGCCGCCATATTTTCTACGTGTAGGAAGTGATGTCAGAGAGCGCGGGACCAGAGGAAGGAGGGACTTCCTCCGCCGATTTAAATAGCGCCTTGTGAATGATGTGAACTATTAATCATTTTAAAATAGACGTGAAAATATATATCCCCACTTATATGTTCTCACATTGTACTTTGCCTTAAATAACAGTTGCATTGACAGAACTTAACACAGACTTAACGTTGGTGAACTCACAGCTTCATAGCAAACACACTGCAGAAACCAAACACATACGGATCAATATATTTCATTAAACATATATAGAACTTAACTTTCAGTCGATGATTAAATCCATTGAAGCTCTGCAAACCTTTAAGAGTCCTTCACTTAAACCATTAAGGCAGTTGAAGATGAAACTATGAATTTGCCTCAGGATAAATCTATGGTGTCATAATGTGATTAAAGGGAATTAAGTAGATACTG